>JABASC010001333.1:0-24598 GCA_019776185.1 Plutomurus gul | reverse complement strand
CATAATGTGGCGTCAGTTGTCCAATAGTTTCCGTCTGGGAATAATACTCGCCTTAATTAATAATTACGAATGCAAGATAGCAGGCTCAAAGTTAGTGTTCTATAGGTAGTGTTGCGAAACGGAAAGTTTTAACACAGATATACGAACAATTATTGTGTGTGTATACTGAGCATTACATACAAACTAGGAAAAATCAGTATTTAATTGCACTATCTCCCATAAGCTACTGTGTGCTTGGTGCTATTATATAACATTATCATATCAGGTTGCATCTGTGAAGAGCCAATGTGATGGTTGCAAAGCTGAAAGGTTAAAAAAGGTTTTGCAATGAGAATACGTATAAGGAGGCGATATTTATATGACTGGAATATATATGTACAGAGAGGAAATTGATAGCGTGGGAATCATGTACCTACTACTAATATAATATAATGCAATAGTACATAGTAGACAATTTCTTGAGGCGTCTCGTAGAATTGTTGAGTAGAAAAAGCCTGAGACATCATTTTCTTTTCAATCGACAAATTCATCAGAACCACATACTGTAGCGTCCATAATATGCTTTTATACCGTCTATATACTTGTACCTAGGTCATGTATAGTAAAATGTAGGTATGTTAGTAGTGAAAATGGACTAGAACGCAACGCGGTTACATCGCGCTGCTGCTGTGTGCAGTAAGACATAACACACACGTGTATTATTGCTATTACATATATATATTATAGGATTTGTCAGCGCAAAACGAGTCTGATCTCATCTTTCTCATAGGAACTTTCATATATGGTAAACCTCCATCGGTTATTGTATGTCTGGGCTGTCGCTGCGCTCTGAAGATTCTAAATTGTTGCTGGTGGTGATGGTACCTGTGTCAGTAGTACTACAAACAGTGCACAATCGTGTATGTATCTAAGTAGGTGTGGCAGTTGACAGCATTGTGTAGTAGTAATAGGGGTTGGCATCAGATTCTACATTCTTTGTCCGCGTCCATGTATGTAGCACCGCATATTAAGTCTGACAAATCTATGTCTGTGCATGGAAAGATCGATTATTTGAGTCCGCATTCTCGTTGAACTCCGCCGAGCCATATTAAAGTTTGCTATATAAAATGTAATGAGAAGACTAATTGTGTCTAAAGTATAATTCTCTTCATACATGTGTCATCTTTTTGACTCGTAGCTCAAAATTATTTGAATTCTATGACCTTCAATCCATTCTAATCATACATTTTAATTCAGAGATAGTGCAGAGCTAGCGGAAAATCAGGAATTGCTTACGACAGCAAAATGAAACTGCCTAATTTGTAATGTATGCGGTTTTGGATTTTGAATGCGGTTATCATGATTACAATAATAATATGAACTTCAATTATGCTTGCTGAGTACGAGCGGAGGCTTGTGTACCACCTACAAAATTGTAGTTGTGTCCAAATTGTCTTGCTGTATAGAAAACTTGTTCATGCCGTACTTTTTATATATACGTGATTGCGTCTACCGGCACCAATATTTTGCCCCTGCTACTGACGTTGTTAGTTGTTAGTATCAAGCTAACGAACAAAAATATGTAGGCTTTATAATACGTGTATGCTTTTTTGCTTGTCATATTATTAGGAACAGTGGATCACGATTTTATTTTGAGTTTCACTCCCTCTTACTCTTTACAATAATATGTAACGAGGAAAGAACCTTAATTCTCTTGTGCTGTCGATATATTATATACCTTATATTTTTCCTATTACATACAGGACATTCCGAAATTCTTGGTTCATAAGCTGAGCTGAACACATGTAACCGTGCGAATTTGTACTAATTTAAAGATTCATATCAAATATTAAAATTCGCATTTACTAACTCCACATCCAAAGATTGCAAAAAGGCCGTTTGGTAAGTCAGGACTTTGATTAGTGCTCAAAAGGTCCAAACTATTGGAACACCATGTAATATATATGCAGATGTAATAGGTATTATTACACGTGCAACGTGCAATATGATAGACTGGACCTTGCAGTATTTTGGTAGCGAACACTGAAGTAAGTTCAATGTTTTTTGTTTCTGTGGTAGGGATAAACCGCAATTATAAGTTATAGTATACGTTTCATGTTAATGTTGTCCTTCACTATATGTATTAGTGTTCTGTTTTAGGGCATTAAAAATAGTTGGGTAAGTTTGGAAATAATTGTTCTATGTTAGGGTATAACTATTCTACTCTGGGTACAGTTTTACCATTTGACTCAAAGCCAGGAAAATGTGTTATACATATATTTGCAGAAGGCG
Organism: Plutomurus gul; assembly: GCA_019776185.1. Taxonomy (NCBI): domain Eukaryota; kingdom Metazoa; phylum Arthropoda; class Collembola; order Entomobryomorpha; family Tomoceridae; genus Plutomurus; species Plutomurus gul. The sequence goes on along the minus strand of JABASC010001333.1, from coordinate 22,327 downwards.
AAGGCACGTATCGTACCTAATACAGAAACCAATGTGTATGTTAGCTTATCGTAGAAGGAAAAGAAACCAAGGTCGAATAATTGCATTTATGCATGCTTAAAGTGTAATTCGTTTTTCGATTATTTTCTGCTAACATTTTGTTTGAATTTCCACAGACATTTAGCAACTCGTAGCATGAGTAAATAGTGACTTGCGACTTTCGTTCTTCTACCTAAAGTTGGGTTCTGCTAGAGATTTGTTATAGGCCATGTTTCATAGGGCGACTAAACTTTGACGAAATCCTATTATACTATTGTTAACGCGTATTTAATAATACTTTTGGTTTTATGTTTAAACTTCTTGTGCTGTGGTCGCTGCCATTTAAGGTACCCATGCGATGTTTATCATTAATGAAAAATATACAAGAAAGAAAGCTTGTGAGTGTGCAGTCTTCTTTTTACCATGGCTTGTGTAACGAAGCGTGCGAACAATCTGCACAGTGCGAAATGAATTACACTTAAGAAAGAGCAGTCTACTTAGAAAATTCCATTTGTTATACAGCCTCGCCTCTTGGGGACCCATAGACAGATTTTGCAGGTGTGACTCCAAATCTATTACTTAGACACACATAAGTTGCTCGACGCGTTCAAACAGTGTGGAAGTTAGCAAGCCGTAAACTGTAAAGCATTGAATAAATGTATTATGTAAACTAGTTGGAGTCTTAAGTAAGAACTATGCACATACACTTTTATGTTTTACACATATTCCTGCCCACGTTTACACGCACTTGCAAAAATTGTCAGTAGCGAAAAATCTTTTAGCAACGTCATTATTACAGATTCTTTGTGACTGTAAGCTGTATGGTCATGTTTGCACTTTCTGTAATATATATAGTCATTTTAAGTACACTATTATTGTAGCAGTGGAAGTGGAAATGCCCTACGAAAACACAGCATTAGTTCATGACAAAGGTAATTCATGACCATTACTCGGGTTGCAAACTGTGAGGCACGTCGTTGACATGACAGGTCCCCTTTTTACTACGATTCTTTACGACTTAATGCCAGTTATTACTTATAGTGGAGGTAACGCAGATAAAATTGAGTTTAGTGAAGGAATTTTATGAAGCCAATTTACAATTGTTGTGTTCACAACGGGCACTATTGGTGGTCCAATGTCGTGACCTTCACAAATTGTTCAAAAGGACTTGACAACTTGCAAATTCACAGAAAATGACGTCCTATACAGTTCTAAAATAATTTATGAAGTCGGATTTAAGAATTTACGAGTTTTGTATGAATTTTATACTGGTCATATGTATGTGATTGGAGATAAATATGGATTTCCCTGTATATAAGTATTTAGAGACACTTGTATTTACAAGGTCGGTCTGCGGAAACAACAAATTCTGAAATTCATATGTAAGCTAAAAATGATGGCAAGCAAAAATTTCCATGCTGACAATGTATAAAGGCCGAGCTGTATAGCACAAAAATATTGCAAATCTAGACCAAAGTATGTGTTAATATAATGGAAATCATTATATTAACTTTCATGCACAGAGATTCTATAGCTGAACAATGCAACAGTAGCAACAATGAAATATTGCCGAGCAATAATGAGGGCCATTACAGCAAATGGGAATATTTCTATATATTAGTATTCTACTAATAATTGGCAATAATGTGGGGATTAAATCATGACATGACAAGATGTGCGTCGGAGCGGTAAATCGAAATGGAAGATTAATACATTGGCAGGGCTTAGTAGAAGGAAATTCTTTGAGATGGGCTAGGTAGCCAACTGTGACAGAAAAAAGCCTCAATAATTGTATTGCCATGAAAAGAATGAGAGAGCTATTGACTTATTTATAGGCAATATAATAGTTGCAGATGAGATGACAATATTTCAGCCGAAATTTCTTCCATTGATCGCAATTTGGCAGAGCGACGAAGGGAGAACAAGAGATTTAGAAATTTTGGACAGAAGCCTCGGCTTATTGGCCTCTGTCTGTTTCTCTCTGGATTTCATGTGAAAGGTTGTATGTGTCAAACAATTCTGTAGGTGTGTTCTGTGTTGTTGTAGCAGCGGTACGCTCTTCTCTCTTTCTCTCTCTCTCTCTCTCTCTCTGAGTAGGAGAATAAGACTTTTCTTCATGATTGCGCCACAAATCCCTTCAATAAATGACAAATCGAATGGGGGAATGAATGAATACACAGATCGGAGGAACTTACTTTGCTCGTCGGCTACTGTGTAAGTACACGGCGGGATTTAATGCAGAGTGATTCGTCTTGTTGTATTTTCCTCCCATGCTTTTCCGCACATACTTCTCTCACTCTCTACTGTGTATTCCTTTGCGATTGCAAGAAACACAGAGAACGAAATAGTTTAGAGAGCATTATTGAACAAGTGGGGAAATGAAAATGAATAAATCCCCCTTCTCATTGCACACACAGACAGAGCATTGCACTGTACGTATAGACTGCATCTAATATAATGCAATGAAATGCTTCTGTTTGGTAACCAAGCAAAGCAACAGAAATAAATTGCAAAATTTTCTATTCGGAATGTTGAATATAAGGAGGAGTGAAAAAAATTCTCACCCCTTGTGCTCTCTGTAGATGTATATATTGTGCATCGCAGGTTATCCACGAACATTTGTCGTACATTATCTACAGCTTCTTCTACCCTGTCTTATTATTATACAGTAAAGCAGTCCATGTATGCAGTAGCACACAGAACATTGCACAAGGGTAAGTTAAGCAAGGGATTCACTTCCCTTCTCTGTCTAACTTAAAGATGAGACCCTCCAATTGGAATATATATTGTACAAGTCGTCGCCGGCAACACCAATCTAAGCTAAATTCAACTCAACGCTCCTCGTCTGTGCTTTCCAACCTATTCTGAGGCTTTGCCTGCAGGGAGAGACAGAAAGACGCACAAACCAGATCACTGAGTAAGTCTAGGCCAGTCTGTGTATCATGGAGAAGAGCTATAAACCCAGATCTCGTTTTCCATGTATTTCTCTGATACTTTTTTCATTTCGGTTATAACTGCACTCAAATGGGGGACTCTGCTTATTAGATAACTAAACGCATTTGCTTCGTTGACTCATGGAGCTGAGAGAGAGAGAGTCGTCGGTGTTCCTACAATGTGCGGAGACGCTTTGTATTTTAAATGTAGGCGTAATAAAGGATAAGCTAACAATAAGTATGGAGCAGGAGAAAGTAAATCCCCTGGAAAAATCTGAGCAGTCAATGTGCATGGTACATATAGAGAAATATACTTATACACACGTCATTGGAGATAACGGGGAAAGCAGACCAGACAGTGAGCGAGCGAAGGTAGGAGAGAGAGTAAGTAGAGTCGAAATAAAGAATAAGACTTTTTGTTTCTCTCTCGGTGAATAAAAAGTGTACGTATAGAGTGTATAAAGTTTTGAACCTACCCTTCGCAAGTGTTATTGTTAGCCAAGGCTGCAGTTGTCTACCATAAGGCATATTTATATGTATTTCTGGTAGGTACAATTCTGTTTTCACCCAAAAAAAGCTTCTTTTCATATTCATAAACTCTGACGTAAAATAAAGGGAAATGATCTCTTCATTCTTGTCTTATGCAAAACAGATAGTAAAAATAAGCTGAAATGTAAAGTCAGGATAAGGAGTTCACAAAGAAAAATGCAACGCACAATTGAATGGCTTGCGAGAGATTTGGAGCTTTTTGTTCAAGGCTTTACTACTGTGTTGTTGTATGCAGGCGTCTTTGAGTCTCTCGGAGAGACTGTGGCTGCCTTCTTCCGTGTTTGCATTTTCATATATAATAAAGTTTAAATAATTCTTCGTATATATTAGGAATTATTGTTTTAAAGACGGATATATTTATACGTACCATTGTGGGACTCTCCCCTTTTTCAATTCACGATTTTTAGTCACAGCGTATGCTCTCCTTTCTTTTAAAGAGGAATCGAGGGAGAAAGTTAAAAGTTCTTAAAGAATTTGGAAATGACAGGGAATGCAAATGACGATTCCTCCATATAGACGTAAGGGTGTTTAGTTTAGTTAATAAGAGTTGTGGGCGCGAAAGTAAATTGAGTTGTATACTGCATATACATATAATGCCAAATGAAAAAAGCGACAATGCGTATAATGAATGATGAATAGAAAGTATTTCTGAATGGATCAAGTACAACCCATCCAGAATCGTATAATGCCTAGAATGAGTGAAACGCATTATGAAGATGAGAATCGACCCGAAATATTAATGGCATTTAACAATCCGATTAATTAAGGCGTTGTTTGCTTTCATGAGCTATCATTACAGTACGTATGAAATGAAGGGGGCCCTCCGACGAGATTCTTCTCTCGTAGTGTCGAGAGAGCAGATGTGAAGAAGGATTGTAACACGGTAGCACTATTACATGATTACTCGGAAGCAGATCCTTCTGCATACTTTCCCAATGAGTTTTGTAGCATTTCCTCCTTTATCAAGACTTTACGCTGATGGATCTCCTCCGTTCACTTATTTTCCATGTTAACAATCTGCTGACTTTGTCCGTGTACTGCTACCAATACATTTGTGGAATGCATTAAGATTTTTTCCTTGTATTGTATATTTATGTTGTTTAGTATAGCGTACTTAATGGACGAGACAATTCATTGTCAGAGAGTACAAGTATATGGCTACCGTTGCTTTGGCTGGGGTTTTAAACGTGAATAGCAGATCGAATAAGATGAAGAAAAGACTGTGTAGTGTTTTCTCTGTTACAGTAATGGTTAGTCTGCTTGTTAAATTTGCCTTAGTTCCCGACAAATTTTAACGAGCGGAGAGAAAATCGAGTAGAGTGCTGCAGTTCGTGTAGTCATTTCATTCCTCTAATTATTCGCTGCGTAATTAAAACGAGAATGACTCCAAAATGGAATTACTTTATACTTTGTGTAGCAGCCGTAGTACTCTTGTAGTATTATTAGCATTCTTTAGCCCTCACTCTTCTTGTGACTCTTTCTCCCTCTCTCTCTCTCTCTTCTCTCCGTCTTTCTCTCATCCACTCTCGCCGTTAATGTTTACACGTACGCGTGTACACCTAGACTCGTGGATTTAGACTTTAGAGCCACTCATGTTCGTCTTGAGTAGATTCGAGAAAATGGGCCACGTGCATACTACATCAGTTGCTTTATATATGAGCAACATAAACTTACGAGCATTCGGTCAGAGAAATTCGTGAGTAAGGAAGGTAAATACCTTTTGCAAAAGTGAACTCAATCAATTATCCGAATTAAAAGTATGTTAACTGCTACTATCTGGTCGTTCGTCATTAGTTAATTATTTAGTACGGCATTGCACACTGAATGCTAAATTAAGGGTCAGTATACTCGAATATGTTTTATTCGTAGCAGGACTCGCCCGTAGACCTGACTTACTATTAGCTCCTCATAAAATTTAAGGTTGGCTCAATTTAAACGGTCTAGTGACGCATGATATATTTATCGATTTCGATTTTCTCCGTGTGTGTGTATGTAGTTATTAAAGTTTCAGGTTCGCGTTGATTGGGTACATTAACCTTTATACAAATGAAGATTCAGTAGCAGTACAAATCTATTAGGTAGAATATGTTAACGTTGTGACTGACTCATGCCTGCTCTTCAAATGTTACTTAAGTCGCTTTAGCTTGTATGTAATATTGTTTAAGTAAAAGTAATAGTACCTACTTCATTGTTATTCAACACAAAAGACAATAGTGAGTCATCAGCGAAACAAATAAAGTTTTGAGCTCGGTTCGTGTGTGTTTCTGTTTTTGTAAACTGTGGTGACAGTCTCTTTTATCTCTTGCAATGATGATATCGTCGGAGTCATTCGTCTATCCTTTCATTTATATTTTCTACGTCTAGTTTCAGTTCTTTGTTCTTTGATTTCTGTTCCAGTGGAAAGTTGAAAGGCTCTCTTTCTCTCTCTTGCTGGTATACAGATATTTCTCTGTATTGTATGACTTTTGCTCTGATGTTTTGCAAATACAGCGTGAATAGTGCATAATCACAAATGCACGATGATAACTTCGTTAGCATTGACGCATTCCTGTTGTCATCCTACTTCATCAAGTGACTTCACTCACAAAACATGATAACAAAATATAAAATTGATCTGTACGCTGACTCACGTTGCGCTCTTGCCATTCTGACTATCATTAGCAGTGCAAACAGTACATATAATATAATCACCTACTATGTAGTATAGGTAGATATTCTTACAGCTTATATGTTTAATGTCTTTACTTACTAGGAAATGTAGTGACTGATGGGGATCCTATTACATAATTCGAAATAGTATTCTTTTTATAACCCTTTAAAAGTATGTATTACGTTACACTTACTTTGACTTGCACAGTTATTAGTCAAGTCAGTATATGTAGATCCTTTATTGTACGTGTAAAATTACACTGTGCATTAGTTTAAACTACGTTGATTATAGTATAAACCTTCGGATTGGGAAAGCTGATCAGCTTTAGTTATCTGGTTGCACTTTTAGTGATATACAGTTAAATAATGTTTATGGATAAGGTTGGAGCAGAGCAGGTCCATAAAATTGATGGAGATACGGTATATTTATTTGATTGGAGTAATTATGATTGGCTGTGCGATATAGGCAATTAATGACCAAAGGGGAACTCTTTATCTTTATGTTCATGCATGACGCACATCGCATATGCGTCAGGTTGAAGGTATGTTTGCACTGTACTCTCTCTCTCTGTGTTCGGTGAATTCTTTGTATCCCCGTATCCTTGCACGGTAATGTCGGATACGACCAAAGCCAAAAGGGATTATTGCTTTTTACATGGCTACATGCAATGTGCATAAATCCGTGCAATTCTGACGCTTTGATCATATGTGCACACTGTTTATATTATAGTGATACGTGCATTATATTTTCCAACGGATGGTGAGGGAGGGGCGGGCGCGACCGAAAGAATTGCGAGACGGTAGCTGGCTGTGAGTTTACACATGTAAACTCAATGTTGCATATCTTGTCGCTGTGGTTGTGTGGTGGGATTATATAGTTGCATATAAGTACAAGTGTTTAACAGAAAATCAACATTTATTTATTCCTCGGACTGAGAATTAGAAAGGCTGTATAGAGGCGAAACGTGACATGGTATTGATTTATTGGATGATTGAATACGAAATGACATGTTTATGATGAGATAAAAGAAATACGGGCTTGTCTGATCGGCATACGTTCAGTACACGGGAATTTATCGTCCATTTGACACGTGCTCGTACAACGGTTGTTCTCTTTATAATATAACCTAGAAAGAACATGTTTATGTTGATGTAACCATTGCACACAGTCTGTACACTGGGCATTATTGTATTGTAGTGTAGTAGGTAGGTATAGTGTACAGAGAGAAATTCTGAAGGAAGGGCAATGGGGAAGAAAAAATTTCCGTCATAAAATCCTCACGAGTAGAAACTCTCCCTATTAGGGTAATAACGATAAATTTTGTTTTGTTACAATATTGGCAGCCGAGTCGTCCTCGTCTCTCTGTGTGTGCCGAAGATTTCAGAATTTCTCGTAAGCCTCCCTGTTACTGCTGTTTGTTTTCTCATTTTATTCTCTCTCTCTCTCTCTCGGAAGTTGTGCACCGGGAGTTTCAGAAGCGTCGCTAACATCCGGCTATTTTCCAATAACGAACGCCATATCGAACCCGTAACCAGCACAGTTCTCATCCACCAATACTATTATTACACAGCACTATAAACAGGCCCAGTGCATCTCTTGTATATACAGACAGTAGTAGACGAGCAGTAGCTGGTAACGACAGGGCACCAAACTACTCGGTCACACTCACACGGCTTTAATGCCGTGCTTCAACGGGTTACGTAAATGTAATGTTGCGTTACGTACGCTCTCCGCTGTGATCTTCGTGCTCTTGAGGTTTTAGGTCTTCTCTCTCAGTTCTTCTCTGTCCTATTATTATAACGCCGTTTGGTTTGTCTCCTTTTGCTCTCCGACATGTGCATCTGTATATGCATCAGTACGTACGTGAACTTGTAATTCCGTATGTATTCTCACACGGCTCTCCTCTATTCATAAAAGCGCTCCGGTTCGATCATTGAAGCATTCGAACTGGTGGTATACTATATGCAATTTTCTCTAATATATTTGCAGCACATGTTTGGCTACTGGTAAACTAGTGTTATGCATGTAACCACAGTACAAATGACGTTGGTCGAACCCACAGCATTATCTTTATGTTACTCCAAAGTAAGCGATGGTTTTCCAACGGATGGTGAGGGAGGGGCGGGCGCGACAGAAAGAATTGCGAGACGGTAGCTGGCTGTGAGTTTACACATGTAAACTCAATGTTGCATATCTTGTCGTTGTGGTTGTGTGGTGGTATGGGTTTGTAACTCAATTCAGAATAATTCAATGTATGCAAAGGCAGCGAAGACGAAGAAGACNTGCAGAAAGAATCAACATGATATTGAAATTAAAGAGATTTATGGATATTGTAGTTTTTTCATAATCGGAGGAAATATGCAAGGAATGGAGAGGGACGTCTTTCGTCTCACATTACCAAAGCTTATACAGTAACAATAATAAATGTACGTATAGCCCTCTCTATCCATCTACCTTAAGTGCAGATGGGCTGTACTCTGCACTACTCTTCTATACTTAGTGGGTAATACTGTGTGATGTGAGTGTGTCTGTCTACTTGTACTAGTGGTACTTGATAGGAAGTGGAAAAAGAGGACGACGACGATGACGAAAGTGAACAGTTTTAGTTCTCTTGATTCATTCATGAGATGGGCTCTTTGGGTTGTGCATCTGTTTAAAATTATGATTGGGGGACGAGAACATTTTGAATATTTCACGAGACGAGGCAGTTTGCCTTCGCATTTACACACACAAGAACAAGACCGTAGCTACTGTGTGTGTGTATGTGTGTGACTTGAGAAATGGTTGAATGTTGAATGTTGAATGTGCGGTGTGCTATACGGTGGCTTTTCGTGTACGTTGGTGGTGGTGGGTGTTGTAGTAGTAAAGTCTCCTTGGTGCACACTTCGAAGGAAAGTGCAGTGGGGCTTGAATAGTGAATGTTGGAGATCTATGCCTTCTCATCTTCAGACTCTTCTCTATTCGAATGACTGACTGTAAGATATCGTTCTTGAATTCCATTATGAAAGTTTTGGGGTTTTCCTTACTTCTCTAGTGCGTAAGCGTGTGCAGTGTGCACACTACACACAGGTCTACATTTACATGTGTTATATAAGTGGTGTTTGCCTATATAATGTACAATATGCCTGGAGAGGACGGTGATCATTATCTTTCTTTGCCCCTCTTTGCAGTGTCCCGTATATTATTGTGTGTGAGTGTGTGTTTGTACTGGCGGCAATCGCATATGGGTACACGTCCCTGCTTGTTGGGATGCAGAGATGCGCATAAGGATAAGATACAGAGGAGAGAGATGTGTATCCGGGAAATGCAAGGCTACTAAAAAGTACGCAAAGTGCATTAGCATTAACATTATCGTGAGATAGATGGGAATGGTATGTGGGAGCAGAAGAAAAGAGATGGGCAGAGTCGTCGTTACGCTAACGGTATGCACGAGAGTGTTATATATGTGGCCGCACTTTCTTCTCTCTCTCTCTGTCTCGCTTTCGTTCTCCCATTCAGCTGTGATGTGCTACTCTCTTCAGTCTCTTCTATCTAAGCTCTCTCTCGCGCAGTTGTAACTTATCGTAGGGACTTTGTCTTTGTCCGTGGCCCTGAGAACTAAGTTTTTGCAATGTTATGTTATGTACGGAGCTCAATAGGATGCATTACAATGGGAAGAATGAGAAGAAGAAAGTAAGAGATGAAAGAGTGAGAATAAAGACTCTGTGTAGTCTAGTCTACAGCTCCTAAGTGAAAGTATCCATCTATTGTCCATAGTGCATTGCTATATTCTATTACTACCTATATAAACACGTATGCGTCGGAAACTGGAAAGTCGAATGACTGAATGAATGAAAGGGAGAGATGTGTATAAGCGCCCATTTATATTTTCTTACCAGAGCGTTGAAGCTTCTCCGAGTTGACGGTGGGTGGTTGTGAGCTAATGTTTTTTGGAGCGAGTGTGGATAGATATTATTTTAGCGGAAGCGGGTGAAAGCAAAAGGCAAAGGCATATCATTTGGGCTATGGAAAGTTAAGTCGGGTCGGTTCGCAGAAATGTAACTATAGAAATTCAGTTGACTAACGCTAACACGAGAGTTCTATCTATGTGATGGCACTGAGTGAGTGAGAGAGAGGGTTGATAGCAAGAGGAACATTATATTAGTACCTACTATTACATAAGTATAGCATGTAGTAGACACACACACATAGTATGAAGCTCTGGCCTTATTTGGATCAGGCCGCTCTCTTTTGCTACATTCTACATTTCTGCTGAGATAGACATACGCGGCCAGTTGCCACTTTTTGCGCAAAATCGCTTGGCCAAAAGGTTTATTGGGGAGACGGGTATATAGAGATCGTCCTTTCGGTAGCACACGTATAAGTAATGTGAGCACCGTACAGCAAGTGCATGGAATAATAGTTGGGCTTTGTCTTCGCCGCGCATTTATCTACCAGTTGTACGTAATACGACGGAAGCAACTTGCCTCTGTCTAGTTGCTCGTCTTTTTCTACTCTGTGTTCCACCTTTGCTTTGTGCCTACTGGCACATCTACTTGCATGCAATTTTACTCGATTTTGCGCGTCACAAATGATCACTTTGGATAGCAATTGTGGAATAGGAAATGTGTCGTCCTCAGTTCCATTCCATTCTCTGTCGTGTTCTTAAGATGACGCTGGCTGATGTTCCTCTTCATTAGCAGCAAGGACTCTGTAGTGTTCCAGTGGCGACGGCTTTTGTCGCTTGTCCAGATTTTTCTTGAACGGCATGCCAAAAGTCGGCTCCTATACCTCGCGTATTACAAGTGAGTCGTGAGACAGGTTTACTTGCTCTCTCTCTCTCTCTCAGAGACAAAAAAACAGTTTGTGGACGAATAATCAACGACACAGTGTACAGTGTACTACATTACGAGAGGCAAGAGAACTCTGCCGAAAGTATTCTCACGCCAGCCAGAGAAATGTCTGCTAATAGGAAGTGTAATAAACTCTAGCAAATTCAATTTTTTGTCACCAAGTGCTATGTACTTACTACTACAACACAACCATTAGTCGACCAAAACCTTCTTGCTTCAAACTATAAATAGAACACGTATTTGTTCTTTGGCAGAGAGAATGAGTAAGCAGTAGATGTAAATCCTGTACTTGTGGTGCTGTGAAAGTTGTGACTAGAATCTCCTAATTTTTGAAGGATGAACCTAAATGTAAAAGGTATTGTTGTTTAGATTTTCCAATGTTGAGTTGATCTCTGGGTGGATTCCTACATTCATCTCTCATTTGTAGACACACATTATCATCTTCCCGTTTGCAAACAAGAACGGACTGATTACGACTGTGAGTCAGTGTAATTTTTACAGCTTATTATTATCACTAGTCACTTTTGTTTCTACATTCCATTGTTTGCACGCGTTTTTACATAATGCAATTTCCGTGTGGCGCATGAATGTATGATGCAATACTACTGTTATAATGCATGTGGTTCCTATTTGCTGGGAATTATTACCGCTAAATTACCCATATTCTTTCTGTGGACATTGATTGGGTGTATCAAAACGGGTAATAATTGCTGCAATTATTTCATGTGTCCATTGTTCTGTACTCTCTGGGTAGCTGTGGCGGCGTGTACGAAAAAATTATGTGTAAACAATGGGGAAACGCTTTCATACCCAATAGGCGGAAGAGTCAAGTTAAATGAACAAAGGAATGGAGAATTGGTGAGCCAGTGAAGACATTATGGTATTCTATTATTGCCATTTGGGCTGTTTAATTATGCGTAGGTTGGGCAGTTTGTCAATTAGGAGCCGAGGGGTGGAACACCCGTCATTTCCCTCCATGCAGTCCTCCATTCTTTATAGTAGTAGGCATTCGTGGTACTCTGTGAGTGCATTTCGTGTCGAGGTACTTCATTTTCTGCTGGATCTTGCGTTACTTCTACGTGCTGGCCTGCTGGTCGTAGATACACACTTTAGTAGCTTAATACACGTCTGAAGCTGTTAGTAGATGTATTGTTTTTATGGTGAAATGTAAAGTGCAAGGAGATAGTCGCGTGTTGAAAGAGATGAATTTGGGCAAATAGCTTGGATGTACGTACCACTTGTGCCCTGCACTTACTTAATACGGGAGTCAGCAATCCTGCTGTACTAGATATTGCAGTGCACGTGCTACGTAAGAAGTGAACGACTGTAAAAGGGGAAGTGAAAACGAGGTGATGTGATGTGAAGTCACATCACATCACACATTTTCTGTATTACTGGTATTTGCCTCTGCCGATGCATACATATGCAAGCCTCCTGCATTGCTACCCGCTACACGCGGGTACAGCAATGGCTTGTGAGAAATTTTATGGTAGTAAAAGGCAATACTACTTGTAATAGGTAGACGAAGAGAAGAACGTAGTACAGGGAATCAGTGGGAATTGTGCAGTCTTTCTTTACGCTTTGGTCCATGTGGGCGCGTTGCCGGCACTGCTCGAGTTGCGCTTGTTAATTTGGGTTGATGTTGATGTTGACAGGAGTAGCTCCTATGGGGAAATTAACATTCCTTGACTTAACTTTTAAGTTACAGTAGTTGAAATCGATTTTGAATGTGGTCTGTCTGTTTCTAATTATTTCAGTGTCTGTGACAATGAGGGAGACGAAAAAGGGGCTGTCTAGAGTCCAGAAACTCAAGAAGAGACTCTCACGGAGCTTCGGAAGACTCGGTAAGATAAATATAGAAATTTCTATTACCTTTTCAGCCAGCATACTTATAAGTACGACACGAAACATGTGAGCATGTACCAAGGGTATCTTGAGTGACTGAAGAATGTGAAGCCTATTTATCTGCAATGCCTCTCACATATGGGCACCGTACGATTAGCTCTGAATGCATCGCATACTCTACACAATTTAAACAGTTGACAAAGCATTCTCTCCTACCACCACAATTATACATATTATGTAGATGTGTTATAACTAAATATCACCATGCACATTAAGAATTTTACTACTAAATATATGTATGTTTGTATTTCATGTATCCACCAAAGGTATTTTATTATGCATGCGTAGTAAATGTACTAGGGCAAAACTTGTTTTTCGCACAAATGTTGTTGCTATATAATATGCTATGCGAGTGTAAAGAATACAGTAGTAGTCGTGGTGAATTTTGGAAAATTTACTGCCATTCCATTAGTTTAAGTGGGAATATGGAGTCGTGCATCAAAATTTAAGCGGATGAAATAGAATTATGAGATAACACAAGATGAATATGAGAAGAATGTAATCTTTGGGTATCCATGCTAAGCTCGTATTTGCTCGTATATAAATACATACATACGTTAAACGCAGTTGCAACAGAAAAGAAGCGTCTCTATTATATTGTATGCTACTTTCTTCGAGACGACAGCTAGCACGTAAAAAGATTAGTATACTGTTAAAAAACGTTATGGTTCATCGAGCGAAAAGTACAGCCCTGTGGTGGTTGGCCTCCACTGTAGAATCTTATGGTATTATTAGAGAAGACGGTGGTACAGCATTTTTGTGGTTGCATATTATTTACATTGGGTTACTTCTTGCTACCAGGTTTGCGTTACGAATGAGTACTTCTGAATTTCGTAGGGAATCCTTGAGTTGCTTGCAGCGTCTCTTGTTATCATAGCCTTGAGTGCACTCTTTTCTAAATTGTGCCCTTGTTTCTTTATGTCAGTCAGTGTAAGAAAAGCCTAGAACTTGAATCTCACTGACATATTAAAGTAGAACTATTTAACACTTGCCACGAAAGTTTCTTGTTTCGTTTTGTTGTCTAAAGGATGTACTCACTTACTCAGTGCAGGCCAAAATCAAATAAGTTAGTTGTGCAATGAACTAGATACTAGATACTTGGGTAAATGTGATATTATGCCCGTTTACCCAGATCTATTTGACCTTGTGCGCTCTGTGTACACATTTATTTCTTCGCTTTGTGGCATCATTATTGATTTTTCTAACGCAAAAATGCTTTCAGACCAGGGTCACAGTATAATGGAGGTAATCATGGCACCAATTTGCTTATTCAAATAAAAATCCCAGCAAATTGGACAAAATTTGCAAATAATTGGATTGTGAGTCTGCAATTTGCGTACACATCTTCCGACTAACAAGTGTGAGATATCTGCATCCTTTATGTATTATTTACGAATTTGTATGCGAACATGAAGATGAAGGTTAGAATGGCGGCAGTAAATACCGTGAAAATTTGTTGTTGTTGGGGCATGATTCATAAACGCACAATTGCAGATAGCATTAAGTATAGCATATAAATAAAAATAAAAGTGTAATACCTATAACATAAACATAACATATATTGTGTTTTTTACTAGTATTTTTTGGCACGTTGTCTTTTACGACTTTGTATACTAGAAAATAGAATGCTGTAGAGATGCTTTAGGTCGTAGTAGGATGTTGTAAACCCACATAAAATCGAGTATACATAGCCAACTTTGAAAAAAATGGAGCGGTGATATGTTATTGTGGCAACAAACTACATACTCTTTATTTTCTGTCAAACAAATTGCCGACACAACTTGGTTGTTTTTCGTTTTCCCCATTTATTTTGCTGAGAAAGGAAAAGCGGCGAATCGACTCTCTGTATGTGGTTATATGTTAGCTGTGTACACAACGACGTAGAACATCATTGATTTCCCCATCTAAAATGAAATTTCAGAAACTCACTTTATTTTAGGTGAACTTTGTCAAACTGTGTCTGTACGGGGTATTGAAGAAATGCACACTGCAAGTGCACATTGAATTACCTACAGTAAGTGTGTAGTCATTTAAATTGCTCGACCCTGAATGTAATCCTGCCAGCTCCATGTCAGTATACATACCAACTTGCCTATGGTAAATCTGCTAAGATGCTATATAAAATAAGAAAAGGTACATTAGATGTTCTCGTGAAATATGCGTTAGTGCCGTCATCTTAGAGGATATTATGTCATCTCTCAATATCCTGAAGTGGTATCTCGTCTAAATTTCATATAACATCTAATCTCTTTCTAAGTGAAATTGAAATTGTAGAAGAACGACTTGCATTTCTTCCTCTACTCTACTACAAGTTGGTTTGCCTACCTCCATTTTCTCGGGGAATCTGTCTATTGGCTAGCAAAAGAGCGAGTCGAGTCGAAGATAATTTGATATGGGGAAAGGAAAGAGTTACAGTTCGAAAGTCATTTTCACTGACGTTAGAACAGTAACGTGTTACATCAAAGTGGTACACAAAAGTTAGTTGTAAGTGGTGGTGGTTCTGAAGTAGGAGAACGCTCCTTATCAGCTCCACCTAATGTTTAAACAACTAACAAACTACATTATTCGATTGAGTACAAAAACTGTGATAGAAAGAACCTGGTTCTCCCCGTAGAATTGCATAAAAGTTGGAAGAATTGTAGAGATGAGAATTGCCCTTTAAGCCATGAAGTATCCGAAAAGAGAGTGAGTGAGCGAGAGAGAGAAAGAGAAAAGAAAGTGAGGTATCTTTCCTTGCCTCTGGCTGGGCTTGACTTTGACTATGAAATGCACATCCTTTAGTAGACTACACGCTCATATTTCTTTCTGGGTGGCCATTGCCAATGCGATTTGCGATTACTACTGCAAGTTTTTTTAGCTGATGCCAGCCATGATGGCAGCGTAGCGAAGCAGAATGCTGGGTTAATACGTATTGATGTGAAGTGATGGAGAGATAGACAGATAGACAGAGATAGGGAAAAGTATTTTTAGCTCTCCTGCAGATCGAGTCAGTGCAGCCACTCGAAGAACGGGACGCTCTATTTATGAATGTTTCTAATGCCTTGTGACTCGGGCTGAATTATTTCAGTCGAATGATACTTATCCAATACATGCTCACAAACACGTATATGTATTTTGTGATCGATAGTTCAGAAATTATTTAGATACACAGGGTAGTGGAAAAGAATAAGCCGTTTTTGCAATATTTTTTGTGAACACCTCAGTATATAATGCGTACTCCTGTTGAAACCTGTTCAAGGTAATACCTCGATCTTCTGTATTGATATGGCATCTCTCGGTAGAGGAGGTTAAATCCACCCGGGCAATATCCCCTTGTAAAGAGCACTTGAGAGTGAAGTTGAGTAGGAGACTACAAGCGACAACGAGGCACGTTTAGTAAAATGTTCAGCTTAAAGGAGACAGTAAAGTCGCTTTGGCCTGTGAGACTTACTTAGACTCAAGTCGGATGTTTTTGAAAGGTTATGTCTCTTATTTATTGATGTTCGCCAAATGGGATTTACATTTAAATGTAAGTTCGTGGGGTCTGGTTTCCTATCACTATTAAAGTTGAGCTCCAGTGTGGCATGTAGATCTTCTCATATGTGTATAGTAAATGGTAGTAGTGATGAAACTGGTGCGTGCTTTCCTTCTCGAACGAGATTTCCCCCTTGTATCTACATATGTATCTACATAAGTATGTATCTATCTAAATATGGATTACGGTGAGACTGTCTGATTTCATTTGATGACGTACGGAATCGTGTTGTTACTACTTATATTCTGCAAGAACATACAAATCAGGCTGCGATTTTAATGGATGTACGTAATGTATGTCTTTTTTGGCTGGCTCATATTTTTCCTAGTAGCCATTTACCGGGATTCGTCCTGCGCAAGGCCAAACATTGAGAGCGAGCGAAGAATTTTAGCATTTGCTGGAAAATTCGCCTCATCTCTAGACTTTTTCCATTGTACTTCTTTGAACTGAAGGTTCAGACGGTATTACACGATTATACGATACTACAAACACATTACACTATTATAAAACACATTACAATTACGTATATCCTGAAAAACGGATGTATTAGTTTAGCCGCACTACCTACGTAAATGTATATTTTATGTTGTTCTCCTTCATAGCGATCTGTTACAGATGTTAAATACTATTTCTGGATTTCAGCCGTGCCACGTGCATATAAATATTAGCATGACATGCATATCAATCTTGTACTCCAGCAGTAGTACAAGCTGAACGAGCAGAAATTGCGTTCATGTGATATGGATTACTGTGCTTTCTCCTTTCCAGCTATACTTACTACAAGCATACATATACTACTATGCAAAAGTTAGTACCTACGAGAAGGCAAGGTGAGTACGGTGTTTTGTCTTAAAGTGTTGTATTTTAGAATTCTTGAGAAGGTAGAGAGATAGCAGAGTGGAAAAAACAGGAATCTACAATGCGATGGCTCACAACAACAGCGAGCTGCTCACTATCTTCCGCTTGTAGTACATTTCTTGTCTAGTAAGACCTTGCACGCAACTATGTATAGTGAATACTTACTGTAGGGATTCCTCAGGAGAAGCAGAGTTAACTTGACTTGGCCTAGTTAACCCATTGCCGATCCTTAGACTGCTCTTGACAGTATTAAAGAACCACGGGGAATACTCCGTTTTACAGGACTGAGTAATGAAAAGCTCGCTGACTAATAGAGTATAGAGCCTACAACGTTTCCACATGAATAACAAATTCATCTCTTTACTTAGTTGATGGTGAAGTGCAATGGCGAGAGTTCATTGTATTGTACACACTCACACACTAAGCAGTGGCCCTACAATGTAAACTGTGAAAGTAGAGTGTGGAACGTGTAACGGTTCTTCGATTTCATTGCCACAGAGAAAGAGAGAGGAGAGAGTGAAGAGCATTGTTGAATGAAATGTAGACCCCTGTATCTCGCTGTGTTGCTTTGTGCCGAAACGTTACTCCAGAAGGAAATAAAATATATGGAGTCAAGTGAATCTCTCGGTTGAGTCGTCTTCGACTTTTTCTTCGATTTCAAAGAAACTACTGTAAGTAGGTACCAGTATAGAGCAGTATATCGGGCTCTACATGTGAAAACCTCCAATGGAAACGTTAGAGGTCTGTTGTGAATTATTCCTGTGGAAAATTTGAACCGATGTGAAAATCCATGGCGGTGGCTTGGGATCCACGTTGCAGTTTCTATTACATGTTCGCATCTGATAAGGTTCCAAAGGTTGAGCTGCTGATCGCAGACCTTTCGACATTTTCCATCTATTTTATTGTACGTCTCTTCTACAGGATTGCACTAGATTGCTCGATGTGCTCTCTCTCTTTCAATCGCAACACGATTCCCAATTTTCTACTGCCTACTCTCTCACTCTGTTTATTTGCTGTATTATTAAAGGCCATGTACATTCATTTCCATATTTATTCTACTACTGCGACGTAATAATCATGAACATAATTAGTTTCTCCCTTTGATTTGTGCTTGTAAGCATACCATAAGTTCAGCATCTGCTGATATCATCGTGTACACATAGGTACTATTGTAGATTCATCTTGAAATGAAGCAATTTTATTCACTCCATGTTTCACAGAATATAGTGCAGCCTCAATCGCTGTACGTTTCCTCTCTACTGTGCCCTCATAAAATATTGTTCGCTCGTGTAGTATGCGGTGAATAGGTTATTGATAAATGAACGAAACCCAAAAGACAATTGAATACGGCGAATACAACAACACAGAAATTCCTTTTATCATTTTATGCAAACTCACATGTACGACGGCGACGATCTTTCTTTGCCCTTTTGTGTGTGTATTGTAAGTTGGACTTTGTTGTAGGTGTAGTGGTAGGGAATGGTGGTTTTGCATCTCTCTCTCTCTCACTCTTTGTATGTGAGTGTGTGTCTCCGTGTACGTACATACTGGTTATTGCAGAATGTGCTCTCTGTAAGTATTTTAATATTGTGTTGGCATTTTATTTGCGGGCTCTGTCGAAGCCCTTTCAATTAGCTATGGCATAAATTAAAATTAAAAGCTTAGTCGACTGTGCTGTACTGTAGAATGACCAAGCGTTTTTGGGAGTCGGCAGAGTAAGTAGTTTAGTAATACTGTGTCGTCGTTTTATTACATTTGCCAATTTACTGGAATAGCTGTGCGCTCCGTTTTACTACCACAATCTGATTGACAAGACCAATGTTATGTGTTCGCACACACTACGTAGGTCTACTACATGCAAAATAAGTGGGTGAATACATAAATTCGTTGTGTGTGGTCTGCTGCGTTGTGCTTTTAGCATGTGTTTACTTAAAGATATACGGTCGAGAGTTGAGGTTGTGAGGGTACGTTGTGCAGTAAATGAACTGAAGTGTGTTTGTGCTTTCGAATTTACTAGTAGATAGCAGTAGTTTAATTGAGAACATGTTTATTCCAGACTTGCCGGAGCTATAAATAATACCCTGCGGACTGCTGAAGACGTGAATGGTCCAAAGTGGCATCATAACCAGTTAGCATATGCATTAGCAACATTAAAATTAATGTCTGCATTTCCATCGTCTCAGTATGTAAATATTCTAGAGAGTAAATTATGCTAAATCAAATCTTAAACTCTGAAATTCCCTATTGTCTCATAATTTTCAACCGTACAATGCACGAGGCACGAAACATGTTGTGGGAAAAGTAGACCAAAAGTGCGATACACCTGCACTCTAAAATTTCGTACACTATTTCCACATTCACTTTTATTGGACAAACATGGCATAACATATTCATTAAGTAAGTTCTCAATAATATTGAAGTTTGTTATACCTTTACTAAAATATAAAATAGGTTATTAACCGAATTTGAACATGGCCTTATAATACAAAATGGAAGAAATATTGACAGATTCTATTTAAATGTTAATAAAAATAAAAGAGCGAAGCGCAATGTCGCTGTACGCACACAGCATTGTTTTGTCGAACTCTGTCACGCAGTGAAAAACACACGTCACAATCAGTTGATGTGGGTTGAGACACGACGTGAACGAGTGAGAGATAAAAATGATCGTTCACGTTCAAGAAAGGAGCCCTATCGTAACAAAAAATCATAGTCAGTATTACTGTTACCTATACTTATTGCCAAGTTTTCTTTCTCATTGTTATATTGAACAGATAGACATTTATGTACTTTGGTTTCACAATGTAGCCCAATACTGAATGTTGGGTTTGTTTACACATACGTGAAAGTTATGGCAAAAATACAGCATAGGTGTACATTCACAGTGTTTAGGAATCTTGTGTTGTAAAGGTTTTCTTTGCTTCGGGGTATGAGATAAAGACAGAGTGGAGCGAGCCGTGGAAATGTAGTTGACGAGAGAGAAGAATTGATCCTCTCAATGAAAATCCCTTTAATCCTACGTCCAGATGCCAATTCCCATGCCAGAATCAAGTCTTCAAGTCACTCCCTCTCACTCACAGTTTCTTTCTCTAGCCATGTTGATATTACTAGTATACACACTCACTCACTCACTCACTACATTCACTTCTTTCATTTATTTTGCTCTAGATTGCTACTACAAAGTGTTCTGTCGCACCATCGTTTATGCCAATGTCGATAGCAGTGCGAACGCAACCGTTTTCTTTCTTTTAGATCCTCCAGCGTTCAATTCACAGGTTGTAGAAGATATTCGATCCCTCAGAATACACATATGGCTCTCTTTCAGTTCCACTGCTGTGGTTGTCGTCACCACCTTTGTTGTGGAAAGTTGTATTCAAATGTGAGAAAACTTGTGTGATTGATTGTGTAGCTGTGCACACTGTTTAGATTTTTATGCATTCAAGGTGAGAGTGTAAACGTGGGAATGAGGTAGCGCTGTGAACAGAGTGAGTGGTGGAAATGCGTTCTTATACGTATATTATGCGTGCAGCTGCAACTCCGTACCTGTATAATATAAGTATTGCAAAAGAATGCATGAATCTCGCTGAATGAATTCTATCCCAGGAAAAAATGTCTCCAAATTTTTTTAACGATATATGTACGAGATGTACAACGTCGAGCTGGCCTCCTTAAAATTCTAGTCACAACATAAAATCACCACGTATTCCATCACAACAGATTTCAGTTGATTTCAAAATGACGAAGGATAAGAGAGAAGGAAAGCGTGAACGATATAGATAAAATTCTAGTCACAACATAAAATCACCACGTATTCCATCACAACAGATTTCAGTTGATTTCAAAATGACGAAGGATAAGAGAGAAGGAAAGCGTGAACGCTATAGATTTAGCAGTCAAGTCTTTGTTGTCTCGCTTGTACGCAGATGTGTAATCGGAACAGCGTTGGCATAGTATATCGAGCGTATTCCGAGAATTTAATGCATATAACACGATATAAGGTAATAATAGTAATAAAATAGTACCTCTACAGTGTATCACCGGGAACCCTGGTTCCATTAGTCCCATAGCTATCTAATTGTATGTAGGTAGGTGTGAAGTATGTAAGTAATGTAAGTATGAGCTTAATATTGTTACTGGAGATTTGCGATCGTTGTAGTTTCCACGTAGTGGTAGTAGAACTTATTAGTTTGTAGTTTGTGCCTGGACTCGTCTTCTTGTGTGTCGTGTTCATGTTCTTTGCCTCTTTGCACAAATGGAGTTTTAGGGTTAATGTTCAAGCTAAAGGCCAAGGCATGCATGGTCTGAGTCTGAATGGACTGTCGTTATATAAATGGCACACATGGATTATATAAATGTGCAGACAGACTATAATCTATATGAAAGGAATATCTGTATATGTACATATATATACTTGGATTTGGAGTCAATTCCAATTTCAGTTCGACTTTGTCGGTGATTAATCCCGTCAGATTGTAATTTACTCCGGACATTTGGTATGGTTTGTAACGGGTTGGAAACGCAATTCCGTCCTTGGTGAGTTGCGACATCATGAAATTGATGTGAAAACAGAGGTGTGTGTAGTCGTTGCTGAATTCCTGGGAAGGTAGGTGTAGCTGTGGGAGCTAGTATACCCCTGTGCATGATATTTAGGTAGGGCATAGGATATGAAGACAGTTGACATCGAAGCTCCTTTCTCTTTTGGCTTCGCTTGGCTCCCACGTCGGAACATTTCCTTTCTATGGGATTTTAACGTTATACATGGATCCATACTTTATTGTTAACCATAGTGGCAGTTAAACCCTTTAATTTTGAATGCCTTCTTCATTGAAGGTGATCTTGTCGGACTTGGTATCTTCCGTGTAAATGGTGATTGGGATCTTCCCGCGGCTTAAATTCTGCTGTGCTAAGGGATTTCTTTCTGTAGCTACTAGCTTAGGTGCTGAATTGATTGCTCGTACTAATAGAATATTACATGGAGGTATGTACAAGAAGGTGTGAGAGGTTATTTGCAAAAGGGATTGAAAAACTGGAGCCAGATCAAAAGATGTGAATTGGAAAAAAGCATTGA
>JABASC010001332.1:0-24603 GCA_019776185.1 Plutomurus gul | reverse complement strand
CAGGATGTGTTCCAAAATTCGTCATCGATGAGGTTAAAAGCATGGGGAATGGTGGTACAAGTATCTCGAATGTATGATTGGCTACCTGAGTAACGAAGGTTCCTTTGCTGTTGCCTTCCCACACGGAGGCAATGTAAGAATCTTGAGTGAATCTGGGCACATTGTCATTTTCATCAGTCAGATTGACATTAACGAGAACATGGGCGTAGAGCGGTATAGGATTATCGGTTTTAGCAGAAACAACGAGGCTAAATTTGGATTGTCTCTCCATATCAAGGTTCGTTCCATCTCTGACACGAATGAGTCCCGAAGAGGAAACGATCTCGAAAATATTATCTTCATTTCCTCCAACGATCGAGTAGAGAATTGGTTGCCGTCGTCCATCATTCCTTAACGCAGTCACCTGGAACATTCATCACCCACAGAAACGTTTTAAGAGAGAAAATGTACACTGACAAAAAAAATGAAGCATGAGAAGTGAGTGGAGTGGACACCGTGTCAGTTGTACCGAACAGTGGTGTGTGCATGAGGACAGGCAGAAGAAGAAGAGTGGGCATAGATAAATGTAGAGATACTTCAAGGGTTACATACATGTACACATATCTGTTTATAAGTGTGATAAGGTAAAAGATTGGAGCAGCCACAACACAGAAGTAGGTAAGTAGAGAGGAAAATGGTTTGGTGGTGAGTAGAAACATCTTTGTCTGTACTTACACTCTAATTCTACTCTCCTCTCACTTATGTAGCCATCCAGCCATACGTAATGTAAATAATTGAGGAAAATTCGTCAAGAGAGACTCAAGTCTCAACACAAGACTCAAGTCAAGACACCAACAACAACAGAAGGGCACAGAGACAGAGAATGAGAGAGAGAGAGATAGGACAAAAGAAAACAGAGTGGTAATGTGGGCTAAGGAGTGAAAAACCGTGCTGCTTGATTAATCACCTGAACCATTTCAGTTCCTGGCAGTGAGTTTTCAGGGATCTCGGTCTCGTAGAGAGATTCTTGGAATCGCACTGTGTTAGGTAAGGGCACATCTCCAACTTGGATGACGACGAGGGCGGTGGAGCTAAGGGCAGGGGTACCTTGGTCCTTGGCCACCAACTTCACTTGAAATATACGACCCCTGTCCGCTGATAGACTTATAACAGGTGTTATTATTCCGGTTTGAGGCTGCACTCGGAATTTCGTCTCCTGATTCTCTATACTATATTATTACAGGAGAAAATTAGTAGGGTCTTTCGAATGGAAACCCGTACTTGGTAGTTATGCAAATAGTCCCTTAGCAGCAAATGTGTTCCAACTCGAATACATACATTTCTATGCTACTCGTCCATTGCACGGAATACTAACAATAAATACGTATTACTAAAAGTGCATCCATTAGCACGGAACTATGATATCTGAAATCAACTACGACTCTGCTACACGCAGTATGGCCTCCACAAAAATAAATAATACTACACTCTCCCGTTACCATCAGATATCTTCAGTGTTAACATATTTACGAAATTTAATTTCTATTTATATACCAAACGCATTTGTTAGGTTGCGTTGCTATACTAAATTGACAAAATAATGCCATCATTACTCTTACACGCACCTGTAAGTGATGTCTGCGTTAGTCCCCTCGTCCGAATCCGTTGCAACTAGTTGAACTATTTTCTGTCCCGGTTTCGTGTATGGAGGTACTTCAATCAGAACAGGATTTTGACTAAATTCCGGTCTAAGCATTACAAACCAAACACAAATTAATTTAAACGACGGATTATTAGACCTGCTGAATGGGAAGAACTTAAATAACTACAGTTTATTAACTCATGTGGTATCAATTTACAAAGATGACTGTTGATGAAAACTATTCATTTACAAAATTAGAAATGGACGAATGACACTTTAGCCATGAGATGGAAAATAATTCTTTTAAAAATGTCCATATGAGAATTCATAATTATGTATCGTCTGATAGTACAATCAGCCAAACGTTTGCAATTGCACCGTGCGACTTTGTTTCTGGTCCAGAGGCTCAGCCTCGCAATGCAACAAGGCACACTCCCCCTTAGAAGGGAGATGGTGGAGATTTTGTGATCGGGGCCAAATGAGAACAAATATGAATGAAGGGATACATTCAATTTCTTTTTATGTGATTGAGAGAATTTTTCCGAATGTATGTATGTACATATGTGCGATGCACATTTAATTGTACTAAGCGTTTCTGTAAAACTTCTACATATTTGAACAGCTATATTATATTAATTAACACTTAAAATAATAAATTATAATTATGCACTAAAATTTATGGCTTACATTACATGTACAATAAGTGCAGGGGATAAACTTGTATTTTCATGTGGGAAGTTTTGTTTTGAGATTAGAGGAAAGCAAATTCATATTTAGCCCTATGACTGTTATGGTATAGAATAAATGGAGCAAATGTGATTTGTTTACCGATTATCGTTGACATCCGTCACAACAATGTGAACTTGTGCTTTGGACGATCGTGAGTCATACAAGCCTCCATCAGTGGCGGCCACCTCAAACGTATAATCCCGTATCTTTTCTCGATCGAGCAGCCTGCAGACAACACAAATGGAAATTACACACTACTACACAGACTTTGGTTGCAGTACACTTTCGAGACGAATCCAAATTCATAATAACACACAACATGGAAATCAAGCAGAAAATTGCAACATGTGCATCGAAAGATGCACTGCATGCTCTCAACTACGTGATCATGACATGATGACCATGTTGAGGTATATGAAACGTATCCTACTTATTGGTAGTTGGACACTAGGAAGATTGCTCAACTTACCCCGCGGTGACGATAGCCCCTGTGGTATTGTCAATCGTGAAGTGCCAATGACTTTCGTTGTTCAACGAGTATTTTATGACTGAGTTGATTCCGATGTCTGCATCGCTCGCTTCCACAGACAAAACCGTCGTGCCGATTGGAACGTTTTCGGAAATCGTCGCCGAATACTGAGGCTGTGCGCATAGAAATTAATAAATTTAGATTTCCTTTTCTCTGGATGAAAATTATTAGTATTTAAATAATTACAGGAATTCCAGCACACTGACACATTCTCTCACATTGTGCATAAAGTGTAGTATAGGATCATTAGTGGCTGTAGGGGATTGGAACAAGGACTTACTATATACGTATGTGTGTGTGTGTTTATACATATGGTATACACGTTGGAGGTTTATGTGTGTATTTTATTTTATGTGCGTGTATATGGGCAATGTGAAGTAATAAATCTTACAATTAGGTAGGAATGAATCGACGAGTTGGTTCAATAAGAGAGGAACAGGTTGTTCTGAGAGAGACAGTGTTGCTATAAGTAGATACTTAATGCATTAGTGATGTAATGTACTCACCTTTGTCCACATCGGGTCACAGTCGTTCTCATCATTCACATATATTGTCATGTTGCAGGAGGTTCTTTGCACGGGGAGTCCTTGATCCTGTGCTGTGATAAGCAACTGGTAGTGAGAGCGTCTCTCTCGATCCAACGGTCGACTCGTGAATTTTCCGCTGTGGAGATCCACACTGAACATGTTGTCCAAGTTTCCAGCCAAAATGCTGAAAGTCACTTCACCATTTCTCCCTGTGTCCGGGTCGATAGCAGTGAACGTGTGAATGACGCCCAGCTCACTGTTTTCAGGTACAAACAGGTCAGTGCAAGAGTCCTTAAAGTCCGGGGCATTGTCATTAACGTCCGCCACTTTAATCACGGCCGTCGTCGTGTCAAACAGAGATACGTAGTTCCCGTCATGAGCATACACTGTCAACACATATTCATTTTGTGATTCCCTATCAATCAGTCCTGTCACGGATATTGACCCTGATGATGGATGGATTGCAAACTTCCCGTCGGCCATCCCCTCAGGGATTACGTACAGTAACGTATTATTAGGACCTAAATAGACGATATCCGATGTTAGACAACTGGTTCAACACAGTCAAACAAAATTGCAGATAGACTCATCACGCATACTTGTGTGTACAATGTAATAAGAGAGATAGAGACAGAGAGAGAGAGAGACAGAGAGAGAGAGAGAGAGAGAAGGAGCTGAGGGTTTTCAGCGAATCGGCTCGCTTCCCCAGAATTCCATTCCTCATGCACAAGACAAGAATCAAGCAGCAGCAACAGCAGAAGCCTCTCAGAGAGTCACTGTATTCTAAGACAGAGGCGCTTCCACAGCAAGCAAGGATACGACTATGGCTGAAAAATGGTTCAATGCAACGTGAAACTATCCACACAGTCACTCTTTGCTCTGGAAGTACTGTGCAACATCCACTTACAACTTCTCTACAACTACTTACTCACAATTTACAATAAGAACTACAAAACAACAGATCAAGCTGAGATAGGCGCGTACTCCGTTTCCTCGCTATTATAACTAATGTTCCTTTTCTTCTACCAACAACTATCTCCAATTAGAACTAAATAATGTATGTGACTTCCCTCTGTTCTGTTCTCTTCTGAAAATCCTCATCTAACCATTTCATTTTTTAATATTGCAATCGCATGCTATTATTTTCTTTCGCTGCTGCACTTTTTTATTTGCTGAATAGGCACTTCTAAATTGTAGAAAAATGCTCACAATTGTACAATTCTAGCCTGCTCATAGCCAATTTCATCCATCTCCAGCAATTCTGTTTTGTATCTGACTTTCAAACTCTCCTTCACAACATTTCCAACGTGCAGCTCAATTTTCACAGAGTTTCACTACCCCTGCCTTCACTCTATATACTCATTACGATCAAAAATTAAATCCAAATCCAACTACGAACATGGCATCTCTGTACTTTTCCATTATAGTATATCTCTGCTCCGATGATATAATAGATGCACTACTAGTAGTACTTTCTTTTAACCAGTCATTAACTGTGTGGAGGTCACGGCTATATAGTCTAGCCTCCTATTTAACACTCGTCTAGTCTACTATTAAATACTAGCAGCATCACTGGATTTTTACTACACTGCGCTTCTATAAAATGGCGCTGAAAGAGACTGGAGTGCTCATGAGCACAGGTGACTGCTGCTCCGAATGTAAGAAATACAACGAATAAGTCCACATGAGTGCTGCATACCGAGTGCATACCTATCATCAATCGGAATACTAAATATTATCATCGTAAGTGTGATAAGAACTACAAACTGGTAACTTTAAGTAGCAGCCACCATTAGTTTGCCCTTCATATGATGGTTTACAGTAAATACGTAAGTAATAAGTACCTGTGGCATTTAGTATTTTAACCAACGTGTCATGGCCAATGTATTTGTAGGCTGAATGAAGCTTAATGCTGACAGGGAGATATAAAATAAATACCTAATTATGTACTTTTATTTATTTATGATATTATGTATGGATATGGATAGGTTGTATGAAATTATGTGTTTTGTTTGTAATATACGATATATGGGTATGTATGCATGTAGAATGGATGTGAGTAAGAGTTTCACGCCGCATACCACCGCCAGTACCGGTAGTAGAAGTACATTAAGGAGCCTGAACCAGTATTGTGATTGTGAGAAAACTCATGAGTTGTAAATTTCTAGCGCGTTAGTCCGTGTCCCGGGTGCTCTGGCAGGTGAATTGCCAACCTTGCATTACATTACATTAATCGCACCTATTGTTTGCTCAAAAGCGGTACATACACCAGACAATCGGATCTTGGAATTTCCCATGCGTGGAAAACAGAAAAGCTGTTTGATCTAATGCACATCAGAAGCAAACATAAAATGGGATTAGTAAATGAAACGGTAGGCATGGAATCATAAGCAGTTTACTCAATTGAATCTAAACAACAAGAAATGTGTAGGCCATATTAACTTTGGAAATAATTTAACAGCACATTGCCGATATAAAATAAATCACTTAAAATTTTGAAATATTTCTTAATCTGCATATGTGTGTTTGGGGGGGGGGAGTGATCTTCTTTCTTTTAATAATATTTCTTAATCTGCATATGTGTGTTTGGGGGGGGGAGTGATCTTCTTTCTTTTAACGGTTCATCAAAACGGGACGGGTGGATACACATATTTAAATAGTGTAACGAAGAAGATTCTGTAGTAGTCAGCTTTAAGTCGGGTGCATTGATGTATAACATATAGTTTGAGGAAAATAGGAAGCCACGACACGGATTTCACTAGAAATGCTGAGCTACGCAATGCATAGTGATGCCTACGTGGTGAATCCCATATTCCTATGCTAGATGAGAATGTGGCTGGGATTAGATGGCACTGTGGTATCTATTGTACGATAGGTATTAGAAATATAATGATTGGTGGACTTTTATCCTAATGAAATGTTTTTTGTGCACAAAGGAGTCTAGTAGACCCATTACGTGCATGGCATTGGTTTATGGAAATAGTAAAGTGACTCACTAGTGAGTAACTCAGGTAAACTCACACAGACCAGACAGACAGCACAAGTTGCACTCGCTATACATATTCTTATGTAACCATCTAACTAGTAGTAGAAGTAGTGTGATTATAATTACACAATGAGAGAAAGGAAAGAAAAGGGAAGTACCCAAGAAAAATGCGAGCGACAGAACGACGCCGTCCGTCCACCACCAACAACACCACCACCAACACCACCACCACCACCACCACCGCTGGATGATATTGCATGAGGAATGAGGACGCTTCGTTGATTTCAGTATACATATTTGTGAAAAGGAGAGTGAGGCATAAGAAGAAGAAGAAGAAGAATAAAATAAGAAGCAATTGATTCCACAAAAGAAATTAATTCACAGGAAAATTGTGCAGCACTTACTTTGATCTCGATCAAAGGCCGTGACTTTGAGCACCTCAGTTCCGATCAATGAGTTCTCTTGGACTCTGCCCTCATATTTCCTGTAAATGAACTGCGGGGGGCTGTTGTTCACATCTTCCACGGTGACTTGTAGAATCTGACTCGCAGCGTTGGCTGGAGATCCTTGGTCAGTGGCCGTGATGTTCAGTGAGAAGTAATCAAACTCCTCTTTGTCCAGCGGTTTGACTAGTGACAGTTGACCGTTGTCAGGGTTCAGTAGAAAGTAGCCCGCATCATTGCCACTGGTGATGGTGTAGGTGACGCGGCCGTTTTCCCTTGAATCCAAGTCTGTGGCGATGACTGTGTGCAGAACGGAGCTTGGGGGCTCGATCTCGTAGACGGATATCTTGGCAGAGGACGTGAACACAGGATGGTTGTCATTCTGATCTTCGATTATTATGTGGGCAGTCACGGTGGCGTTCAGACGCTCGTTCACGTTCAAGGCCTGGTCGGTGGCCGCCACGACGATGATGTGCGAACTGTACGTCTCGTAGTCCAATGGTGCTTGCAAGTACAAAGTTCCGGTCAGCATGTTGATCCGGAACTTGGCCGGTGGTTGCTGCTGCACAATTGTGTAGTAAAGAATACCGTTCAGACCGTCGTCCGAGTCGAATGCCGTGAAATTCCACACGTCACTTCCCACCCTCGCGTTCTCCGCCACTGAGAAGACAGCGGGGTCTTCGAGGAACCGCGGCCGCTCGTCGTTCACATCCAAAATATCAATTTCCACGGAAATAAAATTGCTCTGTGGATTCATGTCACTGTTGTCGATGGCTTTGACCTGGAGCAAGTAATGAGAAGTTATCTCGTAATTAAGTTTCTTGGCGACGAGCAGACCGCCTGATGTCTTGTCAATGTCAAAGGAGTCGTGCGTGTTGCCGCGAATTATGATGTATGTGATGCGACCGTTGTCTCCACTGTCCTCATCTGTCGCTGTCACCGTGCCAACGAGTTTTCCCACAGTTGCATTCTCGTACAACTGAAAAGTTACACATAGTCACCACTTATTTTACACATAGCTCTTCTTGTAGTCACATTCATTTTTTTTTGCCATCATCATTTCCAACCCTTGCTTGTTGTGCTTGCACATTCTCTACAACTAAACACTCGATGCTATGTTATTTCGTCGTACACGAAACAGATCGTTTGTTCAAAGCCATCATAATATTATGCTATTTGTTTTAATCCTACCATTACTTTACCGCTAGACGTGCATTCAAGTAGAACGTTTGCACATTTTGGTTCAGCATAAGCTATTAAGTGTTTCCATGATCTACTCTCAGCTACCCCCATCGTATGCACGTTGGGAACACCGTATTAATACCTGTAGAGTATATCCTACTCTTGTTGCTGTGAGTAGTGCACGATTTACCTGCTTTGCTGTTTAAATGCGTTTTACAGTATTTGTAAAAATATAGGAAAAGATGTTTGTTGTCATTAAGTGTCTTACTTTGAAGCTGAACTTGGAGCGGACCCACAGGGGACGGTTGTCATTCAAATCCACGACTTCAATTCGATATTCATGAACTGTTTCGAGAGGAGGAATTCCTTTATCTCTGACAATTACTCCCAATGTGTAGAATGGTTTCTTCTCATGATCCAAGATGTTCCTCGTTCGAACCACTCCAGTAATGGCGTCTATCGTAAAGTCTTCCGCGTCGCTGTATCCGTCTGTAATGTAAAAGTAAGTACATAAGATACTACTCAAGAACTCACAATCCTTCCTTCCATAAGCAGGCAACCACTAGAGACTCTTAACTACCACCAACAACAACAGCAGCTCACATTTCTCAAAACAGATACTCCACCCACACAAATTACGATACGGCCATCATTCTTCACATCATTTCATAGCCTTCAATTTCACTCGCTGGAATTTTCTAATTCAACCACTCAATGTAATGTGGCCACCACAGCAAACGAAATGTTACACATAAAATTGGGCCTTCAGTTTTTATACATTTTTTCAGTTCGCAGCTGTTTCTTCTTTCAATTCTATAGAACGGCGTACTACTGCAAGGTATTTATTTGCCTTTTTGAACACATATTTATCGGTATGGGAGCATCGTGCTGGTGCACCGATTGTCTGTACCATTAAGGGCACGTAAAATAATGAAAAGGTCAATTTTTCAAAGTAAATTTCATGGACGCTAGTAAAATAGAATTATCCCGAGAGCGAGGACAACCCCTTTGCTGTAATGACAAATGACAATATGTCTAAACTTCATACGTCTCTACGAAAGTGCAATAAGAAAGGCACGGAGAGAGCACATAAATAAATAAGTGCAGTGCACATCGAATAAACGTTTGTGCAGTCTGACTGGCCTCTGACCATCCTCACAGAGAGAGAGAGAGACCTTTCTACGGTAACAAATAGATCCCATTACAGAAACTATTAGAATCCCCATAATTATAAGTCATCTGATGGTATAAAAATATACGGAGGATTTCCTCTCAGCCCCTTCTTCAGACGATAACCAACGGATGGTATTCGTCCGCCCCGAAATTTGTTTGCTGTCTCTTACTTGATTGGTTCGTCAAGCATACTTGGAAAATTACATCTGTGTGCCTGTGTGTCTCGTATACCGATGCTCATTTAGTTTCTTTCTGTTATTGCCTTGCTGCCAGAATAAAACTTTAATGATCTTCCTCACAGAATAGGCATGCAGACTAAAACTGTACACATAAACAACGCTCCTTACATCTAATATGGCTCTGCGATGCATTAGAAGTTAAAAAACAGTAAAAGAAATTATAATGCATAAAAGGGCTTGATAATAATAATAATATGGATTTACAACGGTACCGACGATATCTCTCAGATGCTACAGCGAATGCATTCAATCTTTACTCACTTACAAAGCAAGTGACAGAAGGCATACCGCAACCTAAAATGGTTCAGTACAGAGTGCTTACTAATTTTCACGCGGAATGGAATTCATAGTTGCTACACGTGAATAAATCTTATGAAAGTAGGGATTTCGCCAATTTTGGTTTTGCTTGTACTTCTACATGACAAAATATTATATTCATATGTATACACTACAGACGCTGTACTTTCACCATTTTTGTGGCTCACCTTCAATCGGAGCAAATATTTAGTTGAATTATTTTGAGAATTCAGTCACAACATGCTTTTCATTACTGACCCTTTCAAGTGTTGCTAAACAATTGTTTCCTAGGACTTTAAGAAGAGAAGAGCGAATGGATTTCTTTTTAGGGAGGAGGAAGAGGAGGATGTGTATTTAATTATTGTTTTCTGAATAGTGTCTGTGCAATAAGTACAGTGCAAATGGTGGAATGAGGAAAAGTGGTCGGAATCCAGTAAGTTAAGTAGCTCAGTGGCTATGGCGAGTAAACGGACAACAATGAGTACTTACACGGCAGGCAGGCGCTTTTAGTTCGGTGTGGGTTGCATGAATTTATGTATCGTATATAACACAGGTATTCTGCATATTAGTACTTGTGAGCATTAACGACGCATTTATGCTTTGAGCGACTGAATTAGAAAAAACGTACTTAGCATATGAATATTGTTTGTGTGATATTGTTATATTTACTGTGAAAGATAATCTGTATTTGCATCAAGGGAAGATAAAGTGGCGCACAAGAGGAACCATACAGACCGCATAACAATGATGCAATGAAAAGAACACAATGTTCAATAAATAAGATATGAGCCCCTAAATGTATGTTCGACTAATATTATTGTTGTAGTGTAGCCGTTGAGTACTTAAGGTAAGTTAGGTACTTATGGTACGTCGTTCCTTTTTCTTTTTATGTTCGTCCTCTATGTACTTACACATTCACAGTACGAACCGTACAATAGGTGTACATACAGTAAAACTTCCCCGCAGCACTTACATGTGTGCATAGGGCACGCATTGTGCTCGACTTTAGAGAAGAAGGACGAGAAATTCTGTTTGTTGTAGAGTGGATGGAGGTAGGCGCGTTCGTGTCAGCTATGTGAGAGGCATTGCCTTACCCACACGTTTAGTGTGTGCTGTCGGTGGTCGTATAGTAATAATAAATATGATATTGTCTCTTTTATGTGACTTGTCAAAGCGGAAAAGTTATGTGCCAGAAAAAAGGTCAGGACTCACCATTGACAAGGGAGAAGACGACGGTGGCATTTTGTCCATTGTCCGGGTCAGTGGCGACAATCCTTGTCACCTCGGTGCCCCCAGGTTGTTCCTCCCTCACAATGAGAAGATCCTCATCAGGTTCGATAATTGAGGGACTGTTGTCGTTCATGTCCGTCACATTTATCTTGACGATGACTTCGGACTGCTTCTGTGGGATTCCTTGATCGTGAGCAAACACTTGAATCTCGTACATCGACTGCTTTTCACGATCAAGAGACGATGTTGCACTCAAAGTTCCTACAAACGATACGATACATTATATTAGGATACCATTTTCAATGTTGTCTCTCACCCTACTATTTTCCCATTGCTGCTGCTGTCTGTACACCAGCATATATTTTTTTCCTCAAGTCAGAAGCGGAGTCGAATTGGCTGCATGCAATCCTCTCCCTTCTCTATTATTATTTCAGTAATTGTCAAGCACTGCACATTCAATGAAAAGCTATTGAGGAAAATTCCAAGAATTCTCACAAGAGAGACAAAAAAAATTACTCAAGATCCGAAACTCTGAACAAACTGATAGGAGACCAACAGTAACAGAAACAAACATGGCCAGCTCTCTCTTCCTGTCTATCTGTATCTATATATCTATGAAGTCAAGGCGTTTACGCACTCTTAATTGAAATCTGTACAAGTAAAATATGACTAGCAAAGACTACAGTTGAAACTATGGAAAGTGGTACAACTGCTAACATATGTCTATATTACACACATCGAAATGTACATGTAAACAGAGTTAAAGTGTATTAGAAGTGAATGCAAGTGGGAGTCGCACCAAAAGTCTGCAAATAGCGTGTCATTCTCTCTTATTTGTAGAGCGTGCAGTAGTAAAAGTGAGTAGTAGTCGCTTTTCATGGAATACGAGAGCATTCACTGTTTTGACGTGCTACTCCTTCTTCCATTCACTCATCTCTCGACTCGTTCGCGTATCGTAAAAAACAGCTAAAGTTATTTGATAGCTTTCGGGGTGTGTATACAGCTCAACATTGAATTACATTAGAGCCAAGAAACGGATAAGAAAGCAAAGCGTCTCACACACAAAAACCTAATGCTGCTACGATCAAAATACTTGTACTGCAGCGTCCTTCGTGGAAAGCAATATTTGTGCGTGTAGCACCTTTCAACTTGAATTGGGTAATTAACTGCACCACACCACCATTAACACGATGGCATTTGTCTCAATTCTCAATAGTTAGGCCACTCTTACAATTATTTCCATGTGGAAATGCCACGTTTTTATTATTATTACTAATCGTGTCGGAGATGATGTGAACTATATGTACAAACATGAGCACTGCGTACAAAAGCAATGCCTTAGTGTGTCAGTGCGACTCTTGGTAATAAATATAAATTGTGTTTCGACGTGGTGCTTGCAGCACCAATGGTCACAGCAGAGAGAGAGAGAGACTAACCCTTTGTTACATAATTATTTTTAACCGAATATTAGTACAGATGAGTAGATTAAAGAGATACTAGTACGTGGCTATTCACCTAAGCATTCTTATTGCATTGGCACATAAATAGTAAATAGGTATAGCAGTGAGTGCAGCTAGTGATTTAGAAGAGCAACAGCTTATATGTTTGCATTGTGTGTGTGCTGTGCAGAGAGAGAGACAGAGAGACAGAGAGAGAGAGAGAGAGAGTGCCCTGAAGAATACGAAAAAGAATATTAACCAGAGTACATATAGGAAACAATATAGGTAGAGTAGTTATGGAATAGGTACTCGACTGCTGGGTTATGTTGCAAGATGTTGTACTTCTCACTTCTCTCCTACCTGCCTCTTAGTTAGTCTCAACTCCGGCTTTTTTTTTACAGCTGGCCCTCTTCATCTCCATCTATCTCTCTCTCTGCTATCGTATCCCACTCTTTTTTTTATCTCTCTCTATTATATTCGTAGTCCTCGTAGCGCAAACGTTCACTCATCTTTGTCCCATGCTATATGTCAAACGCATGCTGAGATACATGTATATGAGACAAGCGGCGCGCATTGTTGCTGCTGATTTCACAGAATAAACCTTGTCTCCGGAATTACGCAGATCATGTCCTTATAAAGGGGTACAGCATTAACTTGACTGTACTTGAGTGACTCGACCCAATGGGGCAATATGATTCCCACTCATCATCCTACTGCTATTCACCCTAAACACATGTAATTCATGCTTCGAATCATGCATTACAGTTTAACTGGTTGCGGCCACTCGCATCCCTCCACTTTTTTTCTTTACTCACTCTGTCACCAAACATATCTTCCTTTGAATCATCACAATAACATCCGCGCTCTAACCAACTACTTACATGTATTTATACGTACTTAGGAAGCGTGCACATTACGCAATTCCTTCAAAATTAGCTTACAGAGGCGACGGTGATGGAAAACCTTTATGTGACCTATGAGATTATA
Source organism: Plutomurus gul (assembly GCA_019776185.1). Classification (NCBI taxonomy): domain Eukaryota; kingdom Metazoa; phylum Arthropoda; class Collembola; order Entomobryomorpha; family Tomoceridae; genus Plutomurus; species Plutomurus gul. The sequence continues at coordinate 11,221 of JABASC010001332.1, read as the reverse complement.
TTTTAGCTTGGTAAAGCCTTATTAACATGCTTATAAGACTTGAATGCTCTGAATATTGAAGTAACCTCGCTAATATTAATCTAAACAATTTACTGTCTGTCTTCACCCTCACTCTGGTGGTTATGCCTAAAATGTTTTATTCATAAATACAGCAAAAATAAAAATTAATACTATTCAGCATTACTTTGGCATTGCAAAAATATAAATGCGTTTAGCATTAAAACGAAAAGGATAGAGCTGAACGATATTAAAGAGTTTGCGGGGAAATGTGTGCGGTAAAATGATGCTTTTAGAAGGAAAATTGAGCTTTTCTGATCACGTTAGAGCGAGTGAGTGAGAGAGAGAGATAGACGAACGTTGAATTGACTCCAGCACTTAATGCCCCCAGTCTCCACTTCTGACCTATGCACCTGTGTAGGTTTATATTCGACACGACTACTCTAGGCTGCTGCATAGGCCAAGACTGCGTCTATGTACCTACCCACGTTTAAATTCTGCCGACACCCTTGCCTTTAGTTCAGCAGTATAGAATTATCATTAAACTACATTACCAAAGACAATGGATGAGTCTGGTGAGCGAGACTGGAGACGAATGACGAGACTTACAATAAGTACTTATCTACATGCAATACAATACAATTTATAAGTGATGGCTAAATTGTCATGCAAAGGTTTCTCGTATCGTAGCCGTCGAGAGTCTAATAAGTAAGTACTTCTACATGCACTGGCTTCACATGATAATATTTCTGGAGACAGCCGAGTGAGCCACGACGAGTCTTGATTGACGCAGCCTTAAGAGCAGCAGCAACACTAACTAAGCAGAAAGGAAGCCAAAAAGGAACATGAACAGAAGACGGCTCAACTGCAGACGACGACGACGGCGGCGGACCTTACCGTCCACGCAAATGCTTATGCACACCGTGTGGTGCAATGAAAGGAAACTGTACCAGAGACACTGTGCTGATGAATGCAATGCATCCACCACACAACAGAATTTACAAGAAAAGGAAGAAAACCCAGTCACCACTTAAATAATCTGAATGTTTCTCGATTCTTATTACCAGCATTGCTAGAATGTGATGTGCGATGGGATAATCCTGACTTGACTCATCGTCAGTTGCATCCTCATTTCTTCATAATTCTGTAGTGTGACTTGATTCAATCATCTTCAAGAAGAAGAAGAAGAAGAAGTTGTCTGCCACAGTGCAATAATAATTCTAGACTGGTCAAATTAACTGTACGTGCTTTCTTTTCTGTCTGCATGACTTATGGATGGTGGTGAGACGAGGACTCGTTTCTTCAATAAAACCTGAGACTGACCACTGACCAGAAATGTTTGTGAAAATGAGTGGAATGCATTGTGTGTGGAAATGAATGTGCTGCACACAAGGACATGTAGGCCAATTATAGAGCTGGCACATTGAAATTAACAGTGGTTTGGATGAGTTAGTTAGTGACTTTGAGTTGAAAGTAGCAGCAATCTACGTACTTACTTACTTACTTAGTAAGTACAAGTAAGTAAGTAAGTAGTAGGACAATATTACGTGGACAAGTATCTACAGATATGATTTGATTTTTGGCCTAAAGGTGAAAAATGTTGCCAACTACTGGTGAGGACCTGCTGTCCACTTTTAAGAGGAGCGGAGATCAGCTTGTCAAGTGATTTGAATTGTTTGTTCATTGGTTTAAGCGATATGAGGAGAAGGACGACGAGTGGATGCCTCAAACTAATACAACTAATTGTAAGTATATATGTATTCTATGGTGGAGGGGAAAGTAAAATTTTCAGCTCTTCAAGCCCCATTAAGCATTTGACAAAGAACGGCAGCAAGAACCAGAAGAAGGTGCTTATAGCTGAAAAGAAGCTGACAGAAGTTAATGAGCTAGATGATGGATTTCTCGACTTACCAGTATTAGGATCAATTTGGAAGTAACTGTGCGCTGGCTGCAGAGAGTACCTTATGGCCCCATTTTCACCAATGTCTTTATCATGAGCAACGACGTAGCCTACATTCGTGCCAGGCTCATTATTTTCTTGGATCGAGAACTGGAAAACACTTTGCGGATACTCTGGCGCCTGTAAATAATTAATAGCGAGCTCAATTGTGTGCACGTAAATTGCAGTGAAATCAAATTTAAAATAAATCTCATGATGTTAGTGACCACGATATAAATATTCTCTCTTTGAGAGAGTGAGTAGACTGTGCATTGCATCGTACATAATAATATCGTAGGCACAGCACAACAGCCTCATTCGAATATCATCATTAGAAATAATTCTACTACAGATATGTACGTGTACATGCAAAGGAAACGAATGTCTGTGCGAGGGCCTGTCATATCTTCACTTCACTTTTGCCTCTCAGTGGAAACGAAACGACAATGACAATAGATGTTTATTATTATCCTGTGGTAGTAGTAGTAGTGCTGTGAGCGGTACATAAAATACTACTTACATTATCATTTTCATCTTGAACTCGGAGACTGACTACAGTGGTGGCTGACAATGGAGGTGTGCCATGATCTGTGGCCGTAATTCTGATCAAGTAGCTATCGATGGTCTCTCTGTCCAAGGCTGACTTTAGATACAGAATTCCACTGTTGGGAAACACACCGAACAATTTCTGAAGTTGTGGCTCCTGAAGACTGTAACTGATTCTGGCATTATTCCCCGTGTCATCGTCCGTCGCATGAACCTATCATTAGCCACATTTCATTATATAATTATGTCTAATTTTGTCATAACCGCCAACAGCGAGCCACACAGCGCCAGCCAAACAATCAACAAGTTGCATCCTTTAGATTTCGACGATTTACCTCTGCAATGTGAGAATTCACAGGAAGCGACTCTGAAGCACTAATTACGTATCTCTGTTGGTCGTAGGAGGGCGCATTGTCGTTTACATCTTGAACTTCTATCTGCAAGGTCAGATTCTTTGCAACTCGTGGCGGCGAGCCGTAGTCCTGCGCTCCGATTATTAAACTGTATCGCTTCACATTCTCGTAGTCCAAAGACTCCTGTAATGTTATCTGACCGCCTCGAGGATCAAGTTTGAACATTTTCGTTTCACCCTCCATCAGCGAGTAGCTCACAAGTCCGTTGTCCGAATCATCCTCGTCCACAGCGTGGGCCCCGTAAATCACTGAACCCAACTCCGTGTTCTCCGGCACCCAAATGCTCACCTCTTCCATCTCAAACTTGGGAATGTTGTCATTCACATCCAGAATCTTGATGTCAACCTGCACCACAATCACACAAGGAAAAATGAAACTCTTCTATGTATTTTCCCTTAGACCCTGAAAATGAAAAAGTAACGTTGGACTCTGAGACAAGTCGAGCTCTATGCTTTTACCTGGCAGTGACTGTAGGCGGGCGGCTCATCACTTGTTGCTTGAATGTTGAGCAGAACGGACGAGTGCTTCTCATGATCCAGATTGTTCGCCGTCTTGATCGTTCCCGAGTACGTGTCGATAACGAAATAGGAATGAGGATCTCCTGATGAGATCGAGTATCGCACTCTTCCACCACCTATTACCCAGCAACCAACACTATTAAAAGCTGTATTCTCACTCATTTACGATTAATACAGACGGTAGTGGTGGAACATTGTAAAATTACTTATTATTATGCATCAAATGCATTTCCCATTCTGTCTCATTAGAATTAATGTGCACTTACCGACTGTACATAATAATTTTAGTAGTAGTCGTACAGCTGGACTTGGAAATGCAACTATCAAAGAGTCAGAGAACGTCAATAAAAATATTTTCCACCAACAAACCAGCAAACTGTCGCTCCGCCTGAAAGTAACTGCTAACAGGCCATGGAAATTTCTTCGTTTTGCAGTACGCCATATTTTATTTATGTATAAGTGTGTGTGTGTGTGTTTCTCTGTCTGTATATATTTCACAAAGGATGCACACACCTGTGTATTACGAGCAAAGTTATCGTTAATTAAGGTTGATTAAATTCGCTTATTTGGGTTGTAAATACTTTGTGTTTCCACTTGCAGTCATTTCCATCAATTAAAATAGTTCAGACTGTCATTAAGGAGACCATTGACGTAATAGATATATGGATGCAACGAGTTGTTAAGCGGGAGAGCAGTTTTAAGAGCCAGAAAATATGTTGAGGCTCGTGGATGATGTGAAAAGTGGTCGGGGATGGAGGGCTTGGAGTGGAGAGAGGACATGCCGTGAAGTCAGCACTTCCTAATCATCAGTGGAACTCGTATTATTTAATGGTGTGTGCTTACAACTGAGAGTCAACAATTAAGTTGGATTTGTAAATCTCATTGACAGCTGAAACCGTTTTCCCGCTTAGAGTGCCATTGGTCACGTTGACGCATATTAGCTATTATTCATGCTTGTGCCTGTAAATGTTCTTGAAGAGTTATGCTCTCTTCCACATCATCATAAACCCTCGCTTAATGTAATGTTATTTTTCGCGTTCCCGTCCTGTTCGCACACACACACACACGATGTAAAATGCGCTTGGACGCAGAAGAGCCTTAACCTTTAATTATTGTGCACGGTATCAACGAAACAAATATTAAATATGCAGCCACAGTTATTTACACAGGCAAAGAAATTATTTCCATAGATAACCTAAAGACATTACCTTTCAAATAATGTGTATTTAGAATGCTTGTTAAATAAACACAGACTGCGTGGTAATAACTAATTGTTACCTACCCCGGAGAAATCTAAAAACATGCTTACGTATATACATGTAATTTTCCCGTATAAGTCTACGTCGTCTGACGTTAAAACAAAATCAAAGCACACACATGATACAACCGCTAATACAGTAATGTAATAATATTCAAAAATACATGGGACTGAAATTTTGTCTTTTTAGAATTAACATTATGGACCTGCTATTAGTATTTGTGGATGTGTAACTCACAGAGACAGAAGAGGGTTAGTATATTTAATTGTTAGCATGTTTAACGTATGAACTTTCCCGTTGCAATCGCTCTTTGGTGTTGCTGGATGGCTACATTGAATGGAAGAATTCTGCAGAAAAAGATGAACAAAACGGCTGAATTTCAACAAAGACAATTGAACACGATTTTTCCAAAAAGTATTTGTAAGTATTGTGTACTGTTACTGAAACTATTCAAAGAACTCATCCAATCCTACTATTAGTACACAGTCGCTAACTGTATAGAAGAAAAGGAGGAAAAACTCTTCTGTCATCCCAGTCCTCGGTATTTGCATTGTGAACAGTCTGAATGTAAAAATAGCTTGTGTAAGTGTGACAAAGGACACGATAAAAAAGGAGTGGTCTCGCAGATAGAATATGTACACCAATATGAAACTGATTAATATATACGAACGAAAGAAAACTAATGCTGACAATTGTATGCTGTACTAAATACATAAGAGAGATGTGCGATTGCACATAGATGCGTACTTGGTTCGTATCATCGTATGTACAGTATCATTATTCTTCTAAATATATTTGCATTTCATACATTGCACACAGATTGATCCTGCACACACACACGGACACACGGACACACTGTTGCTTATTATATCAGTTGTCAGTTGTGACCATCTGAACTGGCTGTGAGGCAAGACAAGCAATTTTTTTCAATTGGTGTCTCATGTCTACACACAGAGCCAACATGAAGGTTTATTAATTCAACCGTTACTTAGGAGGATGGGCAGGATCACTGTATTGAAAAGGTGGACGAGCTTTCTCATCTCATGCTAATTGTAAATTCATAAATAGAAATCCTCATTTTCCAAATGCAGTGCTTGTCTTTGGTTTTTGTAAACTTTAGAAATTATTCTACTACACAGACACCAAACACACAGACAGGGAATACACTGAAAGTGCACTCTACAATTAATGCATGGAACAACATGAGCACAACATATTATACAAACAAGTACTTGTGTTGTGTGCCACAGAGAGAACAAATGGAAATGTCAGAGGTCAAGAATGGAATGCTGGTATTCTAAAATGGAAAGGAAAATGTACAAAAGAAAGGAATTTCTTTTTGCACATGGCTCCACTGCTGCGACCAGCAGCAATAATACATTGCTATCATACAAGTATATATATATTTAAAATTCCGTGCTTAGAGAACTATACATAAATGTACATAGAGACTGTGGAGATTAGACATAGCGGCGAATTCTCGTTTGCTGGTCTGGTGGTCGGATTGTATTTTTATTTATTGTGGTAACGTTTGATGGTCTTTCAGAAAGACAAGAAGGGATTAGGGACGCGAGCAAGAAGAAGAAGAAGAAGAAGCATAGGAAGATGTGTACGAGAATTTATCGAACGCAATTGACCTGATGCAGACACGGAGCCCACAATGGAATTCAGTGGAGCATTTTCGTCAATTGTGAAGCTGTAGCGCGCGTCTTGGAAGACTGGAGGTTGCTGTTTCGCATCGACCATACTGATCATTAGATCAGCATTTTTCTCGGAGGCGAGGCCACTCCCGTCTGTCGCCGAAATTGTCAAACGATAGAAAAGACTTGTTTTGGTGAGTGCGCGGTTGACGGTGATTTCTCCAGTTTGTTTGTTGACTTGAAAGAAGCCTGCCTCATTCCCTTTCACGATCGCGTATGTAATTTGTCCAAATTTCCCCGAATCCTTGTCCACGGCCGCCACAGACACAATGGGCCCACTCGGAACGACTCCTTCACGTAAACTGATGTTGTACTTCAGAGGGTAGAATATTGGTCGGTTGTCATTTGTGTCGATGACTTGGATTTTTACCATTGTTGTTGAACTCAGACCTCCTAAGAGAGTACATCAAATCATATCTTTACATCGTACTATCTGAATAAGAATCATTCCAAATTACACCCTATTCCTAACTATATCTCTATTATCTAACAGATTGCTCTCTCTCTCTCTCGTCCTTATTATTACAGGTTGCCATAACCTTCACGTTTAATACGCTCCTCTCTATCTCGCATTCAAAGACATCAACTTGAACTTACTTTCCTATTGCAATCCCAATCTGCCGATATTTTTATTTATTGTAGCTTTATACATCCTTCTATTATGTATAAATTCTACACATTGCATTTCCCTACAACTACAAGAGACTTCTTGCCTCGGTTTTCCCAATTTCATTATCGCAGATCTGGAATTCAAATGGTTTTCTGTCCCAAAGTGTCAATTTTTTGCCCATGGCGTCTTGTAATCAGAAAATTGACGTATAAAAGGAAAAGAGAGAGAATATCTACAGAGCTCATCTCTCTTCTATCATCTGCAATAAATGTCAACGCATAAGGGCATGGTGGTTGTGCGCTGCATTTGGCCACAATGTATGGACATAGATGAACTAGTATGCATGATGCCGATGGGTATAGGACTCTCCAAGAGTCAGTCGATCAACCACTCACTCACGCACAATCAGTCAAGCCAGCACTCCTTGTTTCTCTCTCTCTCTCTCTCTCTCTCTTTCTGTTTTAACTTACTTTATTATACTTTGTTGTAAATCTGTCTATGGTGTTGATCAGTGTTGAGCTTTTACCATACCGACGGTAAAAACGGTATTTACCACTGGTATTTAACAGGGTGGTAAAGACAATAGTTAGAATACACGCTACCCTCATGTCACCTATGAGAAATATTGTGTAAACATAGTTTTTACCACTAAAAGTGGTAAAAACCACTAAACGACCGGTGGTAAGTGGTAAATACCCGTTGTTTTTACCGTGTGGTAATTACCATACCGCCACCCTGGTGTTGACGTTGTGTCTATCCATCTGTAAGTGTGTACATCCAGCTAACAACTTACCACCACTAACCAACCAAAACAACCAACTAATACAATGTAATAAGAAAGTACTGCTTGAATTGTACTCTGTGCTACAATAATGTGCTGACTGTATCCTAAATATTTGAATGCGTCTTCGGGAATATTTCAATGTATTTCTATATTCCTATATGCATCTATTTACTATCCTGTGCGTATATACACCTTTAGCAAATTCACTGTACAAGAGTCGTCGTACTCGATTCCGTATAATAATAGTAAGTGATATGATTGCACTGTGAGCACAAGAACATTCGTAGAAAAGATAAATAAAGTGGACGACATATTTTTCCTTATCATTTCCATCGGAATTGGTGATTTTCTCTGCGGTCATTTACCCAGTACATTCACTAGAAACTTTCTGAAACATTTATTTACTTGCTCAACTCTCAACTATTTAGTATATATGTATAATTATGCTGACTGACCTGTGTCGGTGGCAACGAGCGGGATTTCGTACACGCTACGCTCTTCAAAGTCCAACGGGCCTGCTACACAAATCTCACCAGTTGTTGAGTTCACGGTGAACATTAGCGGCTTGGCGGAATTCTCCCGAATCGTGTAATTTACCATGGCATTCACTCCACAGTCCGGATCACTGGCGGACACCTGAAATTATAAAAAATGTACAGTTTAGAGCATTGTATTTTGCAAGTGAATAGTAGGAAGGAGAAATACTGATCGTATTTGTCTCATTATGGATAGAAGAGGGAAAAGTATTTCGCCAAGGGACATAAAGGGGCACTCGTGTAATTGGAAACTGTCTGCGATTAATGGTGGCAGCTTTCATACGTAGATGAATATAGAAAATGTGTTGGCTGTCATGAACCTTATCTTAAGGTAAATATCTCTCTCCCAACCCAAAATATCATACGGACATTTTCACTCACTCTCTCTCTCTCTCTCTCCCGTTCTTATTTTCGTTGGTGCGAGTAAAACAGATAAAATACCGTACTCACATATTGTACTCACAGTTTTCTTTTACGATTCTAACATTAATTCATGGATAATTGGCGTGTGTATACTTGTACCCACTGGCCGTAAGCAATTGTATATTACTATACAGTGAAAAGACAAAGGTTTCCGAAAACAAGACAGTAAAATCTTTCCAGTCATTAGGAAGAATAATGGTAGGAATTTTGTTTTGAAGAGAGAGCATTAGTGTTAAGAAATTCTTGGTGTGATGTGTGTGTGTGGTAAAATGACGAAGGGAGGAAGGACAGCAGAAAGGAGACTTGGAGAGAACCCAACTCTCAGTCAGTGTGACAAGAAAATATCTACCTGGATTTTGATAGCAGCAGCAGTCTATCTGCTAGAAGTTATACCAACTCTTGGACAAAAAATATCCTCTAAATCCATTTTAATGTATACAGTAAGTAATGTAGTCCAGTCTGTCGTTTGTGTCTGACACTGTGCTAAGTTCTCGCTGAGAGCTAAGCTGTCAAAGTCTATTTATAATCCTGATACCCAATGCACGTAAGAGGAGAGTGCACAGACTTTCCTCGCTTCTCTCATTCAATACTCGACCGCTAACTACTAACAATAAGTATTGCTTGTATAAAAAATCTTAAAGTTCTTAATGAAGAAAAAGTATAGTTAAAAAATTAAAATTCGAAAAGTGAAAAACAAATTTCTGTATATAATCTGTGCTAAGAGCTGATAATATTTTATTATTGTATATAGGAGATCTGCAATTAGAGGCTGCTGCAGTTGCATAATCATCAGAGACATGGCTTACGAAGGGAACTATCATTTGTAGTGGAAATTGCACAAACACAATTACATTGTGGAGAGTAATGAGGAGACGTGGAAAAAGAGAGCTGACGAAGAGGAGAATAATGAAAGATCTTCTTAAAGTGAGGCTGTAGGCATGATGAGAGTTATAAAGTAGAGAGAATAGCATGATGAGTCTCAGAGTTCGTTTAGTAAAATGTTGTGTTATGTTCTGTTGTTGCATGTCCCAATCCAAATTCTAACGTAAGTGGCAGCAGCAACATGGTTACATTGCATTCAACTCGGTTCGGCCAAACCTGACCAGAGAACACAGAGCCAAAGAAAGGACGACGATACGAACAAGAGGTTTATCTACACACACAACAGCACAGCCAGTGTACACACACATACAGCAGATATATACATGTGTGTGTGTGGAGTTGTGGTAGTGGGTAATGCAATGTAGTGTAATGGTAGGAGAATAATAATAAGCTAGAGAGAATAGAGGAGAGAGAGAGAGACGAAGGAGAAGAGAGGAAAAGAAGAATGAGGAGGAAAGGCTTTCGGATGGACTGACGGCACTATAAGCCAACATAACTGCGTGGTCTTCTCTGATATTAGTAGTTGATGTACTCAGGCTTGTGGCTGCAAAGGAATGCACGATTCCCTGCGGCTACAATCCCAAAAGTGGTTCTCCTCATAGAAAGTCCCTATTTTTTACCCAGATACCCCACTGCACAGCTCTTCGAACCAGTACCTGCTCATACGCCCAACCAGGGAAATCCTCAGCTCTATATTTGCAATAGCTCGCTCGCTGTCCATACATAGTACAGTCCACACATACTACAGAATCTCAACAGTTTCATTCTCTCCATGTATTCAACGAGAGACTTGAACCAAACTGAAACCACAACCGCTCTCCGTCTCTCTCCTGTGTCTCTCCATGTCTCTCTCCGTCTCTCGCTCACCTCACTATCCCATCCTTTACCATCTATTGCAATGCACACGCTGTACATATGAAATGCACTCGGGTCCAGTATTGTTCCAAATTATTATTATAAATATATTCCTAGCTTTCTTTCTTCTTTTCAATCTTGGTTGTGTCTGTGAAGAATTTGGTGGTGGTGGTGGTGGCTGTGGTGGTGACTGGACCAGAAGGTCCCTTGACGCTCTGAGCTGATTTAATTGCATAAGTAAATAGCTACCCACGTAGTTACACAAATTGTGAGCACACTGGGCTATGGATTTGAATGTACGTCTGCAGGCATATCAAATGTCACTTCACCGTTCCATTTTTTCCCCTCTTATTTTTCCATCTGTGATGGTAAGTGAGTTAGAAATGTATTTTTCATTATTCAAACAAGGAACATATAAGACTGACATGACATGTCTCATAATATGAATAAGTAATGGTGGAGATGCGTTGCAAAGATGATGAAGCGGAGTCATTCATTGAATTGAATGGAAAGCAAGATATAATCACACTTCTCGTATCTGTATTTAATACAGTAATAAATGCCTAGTTGTACATACAAGCGCAAGTATGTGGCTTTTTATGGCTGTGTCAAGATACATCATGTATATACATACATACAGTAGGCTTATACGTGTTACAGTTCATATCGAAAATCAGTACGTATCAAAATAAACTAGTACATATTAAAATAAAACCGTGTCTTGTCAGTCTTTTCCATTTTTCAGTGATATACTAGATC
>JABASC010001331.1:0-24622 GCA_019776185.1 Plutomurus gul | reverse complement strand
AAAAATTATGCTAAAAATGTCTTTGGGCTTTATTATTTACTTTGAATCTTGTGCTTCGTTTGTCTTCAAAGTAGAGTAGAGTATATTTAGAATATAATTTAGACCACTTTTTTTTGCATGTGAAATTTACGATATTGACTTGAACTGCGGTTCACAATGTTAAAACAAGTATTTATGATTGTTGAAGAGAAGCTCGAAAATAATGAACTGATGCAACAGATACAAAAGGTGCGTAAATTTCCTCAGATGTTAACTTGGGAACAGTTGTAATGCAATGCAGTTTATTTTGCGATAAAAAAGTACACGTTACTGCTGCATATGTGGATCAATGTGCACACAGACATCGATTCTCCTGTTTTCCTCGAAGAAAGTGTTTAACAAGGAGAATAAACCTTTGATATTGCAACTTATTATTTTGCTTGAATTATTGCGTGTTTGAGAGAATTAGTTAGCAGAAATAAATTTGAATGGTTAGTCGGTACAGGGAGCAGCAATAAAGCTACAGCACACTTTTATTTGTATGCGATTACATATTGTTATATTTGTTTTGGCATTGGCGAGAAGAGACTGCGGAGCGACGAAGAAAAACAATTGGAATCCAGAGTGGAGCAATTAAACTGCATTTCTGGTGTAGTCTTCATTATTTCGTCAAGAAACTGTGTAGGTCAGTAGGTCTCCAGTTACGCAGTATTGCTTTTCACCTTTTCCACCAATTTGTAAATCTTTTATTCCTGTGCGCGAAATCATAATTTTTTGTTTAAAAATGGATCGTGAAATAAGCTGCTTGCTATAAGTTTACAAAATGATGATCTCTATAAACAAATACAGTAGCAGCAACGTTCTGTTTCTGTAAACAAATAAATTAGCAGTTTTGTTTGACTGCTGCGATGAATTCGCGTGGTGTGGTGGTTGTTTTGATGGAAAAACCTTTTACCTGCGCATCGTCAACCTTACAGCCTCTTCTGATTGTATACAGTGTGTGCCTACGTATATGCATAGCCTAAATAGGCGGCCAAGTGAGCGCACACACAAATCCTATGCATACACATGAGAAGCTGGTAAATGTTAGCGTGCTATTACACTCTTTAATATAGCGGAACATTTGTTCCTGTTTTTTATCCTTTCCATTTCTACAGATGCATTCAGTAGTCCGTTTAAATGTGCATGCAAAATTTTCAAAGATATTTAAAAATTTGTGGACAAATGCACACAGCAAATTTACCCATTGGAAAAAGAAACATTACATAGTGTCATTATTAGAATGCTAGTTTTCTTTACCTAATTGTTGTATCTGAACAATTTGTTTTATGAGTGAATGCTTTTGCTATACTTTTGAGAATAAAATCATTTGAGACTGTGATAAACCATCACAATTCGCTAACAAATGTTTATAAATATTTAACCGACAAATGTATGTCCTAATAAAACACTGTCTACAATACCTAGTATATATGTAGAATCCAACTGTTAATTCATGTGACTGCAATTTTAATGCACATTTGGCAAAGTGTCAGTTCTTCTTCTATCGACACTATTCTGTCTGTATATTTCGAGTGACTACATACAAGCCCAGCAGCAAGAATTAATTTCTGCAATCAGTTAAAAAAATGAACTCTCATCTTAACACGAATATCAGCGATGCAGTGTTAGTGAATGAGCAGCATGGATAATATGGACATAATTTATGGGCTCTTGGGCGATATATCTTGAAATCTATCTAGCAATTTGTAAGTTCAGCTAGCAAATGTGTTTCCGATAACAAAATTCGTGTGTACTGTTGTAATCCAATGTTTAAAACTAGCGATGAATGATATATACCTAATTGATTGCTGAAAAATAACCTCTTGTCATTTAAAGAGCATAAGTACACTACGATAATATTTCATCATGAATTGGATACAGTGACTAATTGTAAGTACATTTGTAGACGTGTGTGCTCACAAGCAATAATAATTGAGTGATAGAGACATGTGAAACACGATATTGATTGATAAATAACGAACGGATAATGAAAAGTATAAGGAACTGTGAATATGTCAGTTCCACTGCATGCAGTTGTACGATAAGGGGAAGTACAGAAGTAGAATTTAGTTCTTCTCAGGATAAAGATATTCACACTACAATTGCCACAATAAAAATAAATGTATATAAGGATTTCAGTCTGGTAGTAACACGATACGTCAATTGCTCACATGAAAAAAGCAGGGAGAATGAATTAGTATTCTAGTAGGTAAGAAATTTCCTGGAGGTATTGTCGGATCGTTTCCTAATGAGATAGTAGCTTCTTAAGCTTAATTTTCACTGCTGATCTGTAATCTCTTGAGAAAATTGCATATTCACCCTGTATTTACATTAGCACCTGTCGTTTATACTGAGGTTATCATTATGTTGAGTGTGTGCTCCTTTTGATGTGTCATTCCATAAATTGTGTTGCAAATTGATAAAACCTGCTCTATCACTACGTAAACCTGTCTACCACAAACGTAAGCCTCCTTACGTTACCGACTACACGAATTTTCATTTCTCGTGCCGTAGAAACAATGAACTGATTGTGAGTGAGTGATTTTTCATAATCTGCATTACAGAGTAACATTTACCGTTCTTAGCTATTGGAGGGAATGATTTCCATGAATGCCGTGTGTGTGTATCTGCACCATATTATCTATTGTAGGAGGATAAAATATTATAGCAATGAACTGAGCAGTCACTGTGTCACTGTGTTGTGTGTGTGTTGTCAAGTCTAGAACTGTGTTTCCTTCATTGTTGTTGTTGTTGAATTGGTTGTTGACTCTAGAAAATCTCTAAAGGGCTTCATTCAGCAAACCGTGAAATCGTGGATCATGCGACACTTTCCCATCGTATCCACATTACACTCAAAATCACACTCTATAATAATGAGAACACAACTGAAACTGCAGGTATAATATCTTCTCTCTTGAATGTTTGTACCTTGCAGTCTGCAGTAGAAGCGAACGAGTGAACTGAATGCATTAATGAATCAGAAGTCAGTGAGTGAACGTGCACACGTTTGATCTCTGTACGTGTATAATATTATGAACAAGTACCTAAAATTATGCGATTGTAGAAATTTAATGTTTTAATGTGTGTGACGGCTTTTATAAGAATGCGTAAGTGCAGTTCCCTTCCTCTTTATTCATCATCCTTGGAGGTAGACAAATAGCGACGCTCTGTGTCTCTTCAACATGAGAATACAGAATACTTAACGCAGTCAGTACCTACGCTTTCTTTCAACTCTTTTAGCAGATACGATAAGATATCCGTTGATTCCGCTCATTTGCTAATTAGGTGTATCTTTTACTTTGTTCCTCTTAATTTTGATTAAAACAAAGTAACTTGTATGTAATACGTTAGGTAGTGTAGGTACTATATTATGTGTATGTATATATCCATTCACGTGTAGAGCACATCGCATTCGTTGCTAATTTTGGCTTTCCCAAATTACGTATTTCACTGTCTGTGCAATTTCATACACGTAGTAAACGTTCGAGTAAAACAAAGAGGCTACGAGTACCTACTATACTCGTTTCTTTGTTATTCTTTGTTAGTACATGAGTTTGTGGTATTCTTGCAAAAAAAAATTAGGTTGCTGCTCTGCATTTCCTTTCCACATGATGGAATTTTTTTCTCCAAAATTGCTAATTAATCTGTGAGGTATTTGGTAAAAGAACTGTTAAAGGTGTACCTATAAAATGTGTGGTGTATTAAATGCAACTGTATATGATTGGGCAACCACTTAATACGTATTCAATTAATAGAACATTATTTATTACTGGTTTACAATTAAGCGAATAAGTTAAAGCGATGCAGTCATTGAACTTTACAGAAAATGTACACCTTGACAAATTCTATAAGTAAGATAACAGCGATTGGCGTAGTTAGTAAGTAAGAGAGTTTTCCCTATAAATCGTTTCTTGAAATAATTGTATAATAATGTTTAATTCTTAATTTAATCAGGTTTAATTAATCCATGAGTTCTCCAAAAATAATTCACGTTAGAATTCACCTAATCAACATTATGTGTAACGTGTGTGGCAAATATTAACATGAAAATGGCAGCTTTTGTTACTAATTGTACGTAAATCCATTAAATTCTAGGATTATTACTGGAAAATTCATTTCATTCCGAAACTGATTTGGTGGATAGAAGATTTACACAAAGGTTTATGCTCTTTTGTGACGACGAACTTTCAAAGAGTTTCTAGGCTACCTCCGTCCATTCAATCGATTTCAGCCAAGTGCATTTATTCCCAATGCAGATATTAGAATCTGTGTGCAAAAGTGATTTCTAAGTACGCTACGGTTGACGTCCGCAACATGATTTCTAAAAAGGGCATTTACTGGTTAGGAATCTGTAGAAGTAATAGAAAGATGGTTCGAATCGGAGGAGATGAAATAGGAGATCCCGTAGGATTCATCTCCGTCAATGAAATAACATGCACCCACCCGTGTTCGTATCAGGCCTATAACTTGAATAGGATAAAGCAGAAATGCACAATGGATTTCCATCGATCGCGTGGAAATAATAATTCATTTTAAATCTAATCTCACAAGCTCTACATATAGACAAGAAATATTGCAAGAATGAATGGCCAAAGCATTGTAACAATATTGAAACGCAGTATTCATTCGTGATAACATTGATGAAAATTTCAAATATTACGTATGACAATATCACATTTAACTTTAAATTGTGATCTGTAGAATTTAATTACAAAAAATATTTCCAAATGTTACACCAATAAATTCAGTTTTAGATGAAAATAGAGAGTACTTAAGTGGATTGGAAAACTGGAATCTTGGATTGTTAACAAATTTCTAAATTTTCAGAACTAAACATTGTGTGAATTCTGTATTAGATATAGCGTGCATCAAGATCTAAAGGTTTTTGCATCGGTGGATGGTGGGAACGTTGTAGTGGGTGGGGCAAGATATTTTAGACAAACTTTCTCTGTGGAAAATTCTTTTTGTTCTGGGAACAAAAAGGAAATATAAATATATGAGAAAACGGCCGTGAACAACCAATTGAACGCATAATTCGGAAAGTTCTTCCTTGGGCTGCACCTTAAAAGTTTTACACGGTTTTCATAGTCGTGTGTGCACAGCTGTGGTCTGTTTAATATTGATGATTTAATGAATGAAATAATTTCACGTTTTCTTCTCTGTGTTCATAATGCAGTCAAAGTGTCACCTATTCCATAATAGTGAAAACTCAGTGTAAACCCACTTCCACTGCACTCTTACTAACAATTCAGTTATGTAATATCATAGAGTTGTGCATGGTAATTACTTGTAATTAAGTGTGACATTTAATGTTATTGTAATGTAATGTATAGTTACACGAGTAACTAAAATTGTTCACTCTTCTGATGCATCTTTTCGCATTCTCTTCAACTTTAGCGCATCTGTTTGGGTTTGGTCCATATGAATATTTCCTCCTTCCGATACAAACTGCATTATATCATTATATAGGTATACATGAGATTTCTATTAGAAAGAGGTGCAGCGCTTCAATTTAAAAGCGCGTTCACAACAGCAATCCAATTATTACCGCTTTCGGTCTACGAATCTTTCAGCTAGCGTTCACAAAATTGTCACTATAAACGATTATTTGCTTTTTAGAGATATTGCTTAAGATGAAACGTGTGCATAAATCATTCACTCATAATAATAACCAGACGACCCACGTACTTATTTGCGTGTGGTCTACATCTTTTGCGTTTAGCTATGAAACGCTTATTTATTTCTGCAGAGTTGAGTGAGTGAGTGTCAGCACAATGCACTGTGGCCTTTCGCTGGTGTCATGCTGGTAAAGTGACAGTGTGCATATGCTTGTGGTTATGTGGCCATTTTGTTAAACCACCGCTGATGGGCCACAGACATGCGTCGAGTGGCAAATACTATGACAATGCTGTCAAAAATGTAATATTTTCCTAGAGAAATAGTGGGAAACGTGAACAAAGCCACAATTGTTTTACATCCGCATTTAATCAACAGAATGTTATCCAAAAGACGTATGTATTTCTGGTTAAATTATTGCCAAACGGAGCGCGAAGCAGCTGTACATTCAACGCCATCACTTTGTTTACTTATATGTATGATAGTATAAGATGACCAATGTTATTAAATGTTTTGATGCAGGTGTCTATCACCAACAACAGACAGTGGAAGCAATGAAAGATTCGACGCAGCACAGAATATTCGAGTGGTTCATACTTGCAAGATGTAATTGAAAAAGAGAAGTAAGATTAAAGAGAAGCCTGTGGAAATATTTGCACGACTCCTCCTGTCCACCAAACGAGACAGACAGAAATATTGGAGAGAGCGTGGACGCTTTTCTGTAGTGGAGGAAGGAGCAGTGGAGGAGTTGGGGTCAAGGCGGGACACTTTGTAACAGAGCAATGGGCAAAAAATGGTGCTACAGATAGTCCTTCCTGAGCCGTCGAATGATGTAAACCATCATCGTGGTTCTGAGAGAAATGGTGGCGGCGGAGGAGCAAAACACAACCATGGCTTACATTATGAGCCTTGGCTTCGTAGAGCTCCTTCCTTGAACTCACTCACCGAGAGTCGTTTAGGTGAGGACTCCCTCTTCAGCTATGGCTTCGGTAAACAACAATTACTCTCCCAATCCTGTTACAACAGTGGAACACAAATTCTAATTTAAAAAAAGTAATTATCGTTTAAACATTTGGCCAAGAAATTATTACAAAGAAATTTGTTTTCAGGATTGCCCGCTACGGATCACAACGCTGATTTGTTAGCCCACCTGAGAGCGGGTCTTGTGCGGGACGCTGATGCAAAAAATGGACACAATTTGTACCCGTTCCCGGAGTTGTCAACTCCAGTGACTCCATCGGCAGCCCGAACGGACATTCCTCCGACGACGAAAGAAGACAAGAAATCAATGTTCAAGTGAGTAGCACATTTTTACTTTTACTGGCAATATTTTTAAGTGGCAACTGCGCACACACGCAGCTCGTCATAACACACAGAGACAGTGAGTGCCTACAAGTATCGGTGGCAAGCATCTCTCTGTATCTCTTTTTTTTATCAAACGAATAGAACCTATTGGCGAGTATAAAATCTCAGGATTGTCTTCTTACTCCTTGTCCGTAATTGTTCGATGGAGCATTTATATGGAAAGGCTATATTTAATTCTGCACTTCTCTGTCTTCTGTTTGCTGTCCACTCTCTTTTGTTGTAGATCAACCATCCGTGCCCTCGTTCATTCTAGTTTTGCACACATTTCTACCATTCGCGCTTACTTCACTGTGAACCGACCATTTGTACAAAGCAAACGATTTTCCTTTCAATAATTCACTTCACTTGCACTACAACCAAAATTGCTGCACGTATGAATGCTGGGTATGCGCCTGTGTATCTGACTTTTTGAAAGTGCAAGTGCTAAAAATAAAAGAGTATTTCTGCTTCTACAGTGATAACAGAAAAATCTATTCAGGTATTTTCCTCTTCGTCCTCCAAATGATTTATTGAACCTTGTTTCCGTTTTATTCTCGATCAAAAGATGAAAGAAAAAATGTTATGTTCATTAAGGATTGCGTTAATAAATCTTTGAAATTCGCTTTGTAATTGCTCAATTGTCGCTTTACGATCTTCTGTATTAGAACTCATTCTTAATTTTTATTATACTAATTAGTTTATGAGAGTAATTAAGCATTATAAGGGAAAGGTGTGCTGTGCAATTGTATAGTTGGGAATTCAATACCATAAATGTTACGTTGGAAAATCTTGGACAATATGTGCAATTTAAAATAATGTACATAGCATTAGAAAAATGTTCAATGCACTCATCTGTAAAGGTCAAATCGAAAAGAAACTATATTTTTAAAGTCAGAGTGTATACAACGTATGCTATTGTCGAATTACTTCGCATACGAAGTATGCGTTCTATATATTCTATGCTCACTAATACAAAAGTACAGTCCACTGTGTACACCGTTATATAGACCCAAAATATATTTGTTTTGTAAATAACTGTATCTGAATTTTTCCAAGAATAGACCGAAAATTCTGATAACACTTTGTATAACTGTAATATTCGTATTTAACAGTTCATGTTTAGATTTAGTTAAGATGACCAACTTTTAATTGTCTGCCTAATTGTAGTCGCACTTCGATTCCTTTCTGGATAAACATTAAAAGTAAATAGTAGGGAAAAGTTACTGCTACAAAGATTCTATGAGAGAGACGGTTTTGTCACTTCCGGTGCTGGCAGCAAACTCACGATCTTAGTAAAAGATTTCTTGCATAAAATAACATTTCAATATAATGATTGTTATTTGTATTTTCGTCCATTCTCTAAAAGCCGTGCCACACGGAACACACAGATGCTTTCATAACATATGGTATACCGTGTCTATACACAATGACGCTTTTCAAATAGGAAGCGTAATTGTAAGGGTAGGTTATAGAGAGATGGACGCGTGACGATGAGATTTCGTGCAACGGCACTCTAAAAAGTACACAAGATCATTTAGTTCGGAAGAGCAGTCATTGTGTTTCTCGCTCAGCTTTTTATGCAAAACATTTCCATTTCTACGTAATAATAAGAATGCGAAAATAATTTTTATACAGCAATTTCAATAGAAATATAAAGAGCGAGTGTGCATTGTCACTGGTGCACTGGTTCCACCATAATATCTGACTATATTGAATTGACTAGTAGAAAAAAGGAATTAGAAGTGCCATAAATGATATGGAAGATGTGGAAAATTGAATAAGCAGTAATATTCATGATATAAATTGGCAGTAAATCATATTTATTAGCAGTTTTTGCTTTGAAGAAACTGTTTAACATCGCCAAAACTGAGGAATTAGCAGTAATATTTTTAAATGAGGAAACAACATAAAACAAAATCAGTCAGTATCATAATAAGTCAAAATCTAATAATAATGATACGATACTACTGAACCGATTCGCACCAAAGTTGGCAGGAATGATTGTTAGACCGGAGGTTATAAACTCGACAGTTCTAACCAAAAGAATCCAACGTTTTTGCACCCATACAATAGTCAAACTGCCATCGTTCATTCTCATCAAAAAATTGGCTCAAAATGCAGGAAAATTAAAACTGGCGTAATCTTAAATGATTCTATGTAAAATATGGGTTGATAATAACAAAACCCTAACAAATCCAACAATGCTCACACATTTTAACTTTTTTGCACAAAAATAAAAATTACTAACCGATTTATGCTTCAATAGAATCAGAAAAATGTTTACTGTATTTCATTTAACGCAGTTTGTGTCTTCTATTGAAGTGGAACTGCAACGTAAAGGACAATGTTGTAATGCACAGGTATGCAACCTTATTGAAAGCAAATGCACCAGCAAACGAGTAGGATACGCAAATCTTGAGTAAAACACACCACTGATTTTTACTTGCCTATACTGCAATTTTCCTTTCTCCAATTCCTACATTCTACAGCAAAGAATAACATAAATACTTCTGCTAATTCCTTTTTTCTACTGCCCTTTATTTGTATCCATAATATTTCATTAATCATTATGACTCGAATTGAAATTGGATGTAGGTTTAATATTGATTATTAGAATGAATTTGGGGCAGTAGTATTTACTATTACGATTGTGGCTGCTGGTCACCACGGCTGTGTATGTGGTCACGGTTATAGAACTGTCAATTGAATTGACTGTCCTGTCCTGAGGCTGGTGCTCACTTGGCCAAGTTACCTTTGACAAGTATTACATGTGTGTCCATAGTCATTATAATTTAATAGTATGCTAATAGTACGAGCAGTGCGTGTATAGTACTTAAGTAAGTTGTATAGTAGAGTTGCAATATTGAGTGGGCTTTTCACTATTATTGTGTTATATATTGTACATGTGTGTGTGTGTGGTTGCGGAGATACGAACAGAAACAAATGAGAGAGAGACGGAATTGGGGCGTGAAAAAATCTTTGCCACTTTACTTGAGATTCTGGAAGCTGGTGCACAGATATTTAATGCGTCGTCGTCGTCGTCTGTTCGTCTTTGTGTTTACTCGACGACGCTCGCCGTTCAGCGTCAACTCCACCAAACTGTTTCTTGCTAGAGGTTAATGGAGAGTTAGTATGACCTTAGTTCCTAAAGGTAGACCTTTGCTTTCAACTTTTACTTATTCGAATGGACATTGAGTAATTTCTGTACGTGGAAATCTACCGACTATCTCAACAACTCAGCCACAAAATCACAGAATGACACAATTGCATGCAGTGAATCATTATTTCCATTGCTCTCGTTCCAATTTCAATGAGTTTTCTTTCGATTCTTTAATTCCCATTGTTTTCGCCACACTCGCTTTTTATTGGGGATACAAAACAGCGTCTGTCTTTCAATACAATTTAAGAGGTTTATTGCAACTGATTTATTATTGTGTGCACACTTCTACCTTATTTATCTCCTTTGCGCTTGTCTTTATAAGGTGAGAGTGTTTTCATCTTATCGCACGCTTTTTGCACCACCACCGAAGAATACTCTGTAACACGGGAAAATACGTCGGTAACAAATTCGCCGAATACCGATAATGCTGACTTTTACGAAATTCTTAAATCTACAACTGTTGAACGCTATGCGATGAGAATTGTTGTAACGTACGACCTCTTCTAGGAATTCCCCAGAAAAATATGTAAAATTGCTCCGCGGATTATTAACCTAATTTGTCTATTTTTGTCACACATTATTTTTGTGCATGAGAGAATTCCACCACTACGTGCAATGAAACACATCCTATGATCAATTCGAGGTTTCGGGAAAAATTGTAGGTCATTAGACTTCTTCAGAGTTACTTACTTCGTTGGAGACATTATTCCATCCATTATTCCTCAATTTTTGCAGAGAGTTGCCATTATAATGATAGAGCAGCTATAAAGCAGAGACTGAATTTATGTGAGGAGGGATACAAACAAGACCTCAAAAATAGTTTATGAACTCTTTTGGGCTGATGATAAGCTTAAATTGACGCGTGCTTTATAGATTGACAAACAGTTCCATTGATTCCATTGATTTTATCAGTTCCACTGATTGAGTTTATTTTAGAAAATAAGTAGAGCAGGGTAAACAGTAGTTTTCAATTGGAGTGGTAGATAAATAGTAAAGTACATGGAAAGGCATTCAGACTGATTTCTTAGTGCTACTGAAAGATTATTTGTTTAACGAAGGTGACGCTTTGACATTCTGCTGAATCCTTCAGGAATTCCAACAGTGCTTTCTAAATGAACAATTTGTTTTCCCCAGGGGCTACTTGACTGTCATACTGAGTTGCATTTATGCCATATTTATCCTGATGCTCGGAGTTGTCGTCTACATGGCGGATCTTATATCCAGAACCGCTACAATGGCTGAAGTAAGTTGACCAATTGCATGAAAGTGATTTGCGTAAGTTCTCCTTAGTAAATGCAAATGTTGTGTGTTGATGTGTTTTAGGTGTTCAGTGTCTACTTAGTCATTCTTGGATTATTATGGCTGATATTTTTATATTGTGACATTCGCCGGCATCAGAACGTGATGCGGAAGGAGCGGAGCCGGATGGAGAGAAATCTGTGGTCGGACGGAAAATCGGATAGCAATAAAGCGGAAAGTTGTAATAAGCGCTCGACGAGTCCCCCTTCGACGGAGGAGGCTGACATTGGCTCCGACGACACGATATCCCATGTCTCCATTCCGGTCACACCACGCTCAGCCGAGTACAAAGCCTACAACACGAGCAGCTACTACACGTTCTGCCGCAGTAGACACTCGGGCAGCTTCTACCTCAAAATCGGTGCAGCCGGTGAGCCATCCTCAATAATAATAATAATAATATACATTTTACCCACCACCATCCTTTCTTTCTTTCTCTCTCTCTCTTGAATCTTCTTCCTCCACTCTCACCGTTCCTTTTCACTCTCTCTCTCTAACCAGCAGCACTTTTATATGTCTCCAATATGTACCTACCGAGACAACTGACTCAGACAGGAAAATAGAAGCGAAAGGAACGAAATATTTTTCTGCGTTGTAAGATGATAGGCATTACTGTACTGTGAACAGGATCTGTCGTCTCTCACAGACAAACGTGTCCCCTTAACCATTCAGATATTAGATATATAAATTACAGAAATTCGGGGAATTTTCTGCCGAGGCTCACCGCTAAATCCAATATGCGACTCATTTCATCGTGAACGGGGGAACGCAACGTTTCCACTCATCCATGCGATACATTACTCAATTCAAATTATAGCTCTGTCTCAAATATTTGTATACACAGTTCGAATCGAAGCTTCTCCTCCAGTGGCGTGGGTCCCACGAGACGGGTTAGGGGGACCCAAGTACCGCCACTTTTTAAATTTTAACAGACGAAATTTTGATTTTGATGAAAAATAAAAAGGGCCCTGGCGGGTCCTATGCCCAGGGGCGTTCAGATTATAGTATAGTCAGAGCAGTGACTTTACTCTCCCTCGCAAACAAATATTTGACACTTTTTCCAAGTCCTCCACTCTAAATGTAAACAAAAACAACATGTGAAGTGCAATGTATCCACACATATAGCTCTCTATTCTTTTTTCGTTCAAAACATTCTCAGGTGTATAAATATAATTTTTCAATTTCTTACGCTTGTCTTTAGCCTATTTAAATTCAGCTTTATGGACAAACAAGAATTGAAATTGTGTGGATGCAATTGTTGATATATTTCCAAACTCAAAATCATTCATAGATCTCTATCCAATACTTGAACCAATTAAGTATGTGGTGGCTTTAGGAATGCAACAGTACAGGGCAATGCTTGTTTTCATCTGAAATCGGTTGACTTGATGAAATTTGAGATGACAACTCGTTTGTGGAATTGAATAATATTTCCACAGCCAATATTCAGTAGGTAACTGTTTTGAAAGTATTGGATTCAAAGACAATTCAAGTAACATGCACTAATTTGTGTATATAGTTGAAGTTCTAACAAAGGTAAAGGGTTGTTCACGGATATTTGCTTGAAAAAAATGGTAACTGGATCCCCAATTAGGTGAGAGTGCAATTGCATTAAAAATAATGTGGTAACATTTTTCTGTGTTAGGATTTTGTTTCGGTCACTTGATACATTCGGGATTGCTGCTGTGCAGACAAATAATATTCTTTACTACAGAGGACCAAAAAGTCTTTGAGCGATGTGCCAACGTAACGAATCTAATTCTGGACGTCCTATTCCCCATCTATTCATTTCTCTTACTTTTCGTCATTTTCAAGTATTCAAATGTAAGTCATTGCATACTTTATTGAAATAATTAAAAATCAAGGACAATACAGTATATGCTAATAATTATTATATGAGAGTTTTTTTGTAACATTAGGTGATCATCAATCGACATCAGGAACTTTCTCGTAAGTCAAAATATATATAATACGTTTTAATTGATTCCAGAAGCAGTAACAGGTAAAATAATAAATAATAATTTTCCAGGATTTGCGTTGATGCACTGCATATCTTCCAGTTTGTGTTTTTGGTTTTGGAGTATTTTGCGAGAGACGGCGGATTCTCTCTACCACAAAATGATCGAGCACAACAGCAGCCATGGCCATCACCACCACCATTTTCACAACCACCAGCATCACCGTTCCTTTCACTCGATTTCACGGGATTTTCCCACAGCACTTCCTCTCTCCGTTTATGGTGATGGTAAGTAATCATAATTTGCTTGTCGGCTCCAAGGGTTCTAATCAACTCCGCTGCTGCTCCTCCTCCTGCAGCCTTATTAATAACTCAAGTATAGCCTTCGACCACCTAATAAATGTGTGACAGCAGTGGAGGACTTAGCTGCATATTTAAAAAATACTTTAAGCATAATCATTTGTCACTTGTAAGAATTTTTTATTTGTCGCCCCACAGCAGATAAGCACGACAACGTGTTTGACTTTCTGAACGCGACGTCGGCGATAACATCATTCTATGACCCTTGCGTCGAGTTCTCTTCCATCTCGGAGCTGGTGCTGAAAATGTCTCCCTATTTATATCCATTCAGCATTGAATACAGTATTCTTATTGGTAAGACTTTTACACTCTTATTTGTATGTAGTAATTAGGTTAGTGGTAATTTTCTTCCTGTGGTAACTAGTTGCCGGGAAATTACTTCCTGTCATTTCTAGAATTCTGATGGTAACCAGTCGGTCTTTCATTGTAATTTCAGTTGGCGTACTTTTTATCATGTGGCAAAATATCGGGAAAGGTGAAGAACGGCGGCGTCGGCGTCGCTTCCGAATGCAATCAGACCGACACGACGATTTCCCTCTCACCAGCTTCACGAACCGTTTAATCATTCACGCGGACTGCCACTCGGTAAGTTTTCTACAATTCATTCGGTAATAATTTATCGCACTTAATCAGTTAAATTCTGTGTAAAGTTTTCTGCATATTAGTTATAACATACTATTATTATTTTGTAAATAAGTACAACGTCGATGTTACATTAAAATTTAATCCATGAACATAGAGTACAATTTTCAAAATATGTCATTAAAGCGTAATGAGATTTGCAGATGACTGCAGTTCCGCAAAGATATTTTCTACGGCTTTTTTATGCCAGGATTAGTCATTTTAAGAGATCATCTTTGGTTAAGGTACCGAAAACATTCATCGGAGTATCCACGCCCTCCAACCAAGGGAGTTCAATATGAAATGGCAAGGGTACATTATTTCTTTACAGCAACGTTTATTTTGTAAATCTTTTATGATTTTTCTACATGACCTCCCCCAAGTTCGATACCCTTTTCACATCTTTTGATTTGAACATTTATATACCAGTCAAAAATGATTTTCCGTGAGTGAGTTCAGGTAAGTTTACGCGGCTGCAATTATTTCGTCGTCGGACACGTACTCGTAATTTTTCCCACGTAGTGCTTTTTCAGATTTGTAAAGAGATAAAAGTAGCATTGAGTGTGGGGGGACGCATAATCAGTCGGTTCGGTGCAATTGCTCGGTCACAATCTTCAGAGTATGACACGACATGTTGTCTTTCAAAAGTTGCATGCCTTCACGCAGAGTTCCTCTTCGGACGTTTCTCAACAGATATCGATCACAGTTTGAGTTTCCTATTTACAATATTTCAATAATAATTTCGAATTTGGGTCTTACGAGTTTACACCAACTCCGTGGCCACAGGCAATGTGGGTGGACAGTGTGGCCTCATATTTTTTTGAACCCATAAAACCCAAGGAGGGATACGTTACTGATAGAAAATAGAGTGCACTGGACACAGTCATATCATTAAACATGTGTACTGTTTCGGTAATGCTGAAAGAAAACCTCAAACAAACATACCAACGCATTTATTTAGGTAAGCTTTCGGCACAAACTCCACTTATTCTTGTTAGTAAACAATATTCTGGTACAAAGTTCATAGAGTTGAGAACGGTTGTCATCGTCAAAATGCATCAATGAATATAGGTAAATAGGTTACTATGCAGTCCACGCAAAAAGAAAAAAAGGAAATTATTGTGGTTTCACAATATAGAATTTACTATTGAAGCCAATGTCGAGAATGTTAATGAATGAATATATTATGTGCAACAATTTGTATCTTAAAATTTTGATTATTTTTCCTTTTTTCTTTATGCTCCACAAACAAATGAAGGCCAACAAAGGACTGTTTGCCGGTCTGCTGGTGTTGGTGGGCACTGTCGTAAGCGTGATCATTTTCTACATCGCGCTGGATGACTCGAGCAGCGGTCTGGCAGCCCAGTGGGTCAACTTGACCTCGCAAGCCGCCCTCCTCGTCCTCATGATCATGACCGTGCTCGTGGCCTACCGGCAAATTACAAAACTAGACGTTAACATGCACCCAGTGTCCTTGCTCGACGACTTGCTCCTTTTCTTCTGCCTCCCTTCGTTCTTCCTGTACACGATTTTCACGGTGGTGCCCGCCATGGCCCATCAAGACTACTATGCCATCGTTGTCTGCACACTACAGGTGCACACAATTGCTTTTCTATTAACAATGATCAACACTTTTTTCTATTCTTAATGGTTTCTTTTAATTTGCGAGCTCTGATTTGAATTTCTGTGTGTTTTATAGGTGATTCAAGTAATATTACAAACCCCGTGTATCATTGATGGACTGCGAAGATGCAGCAACACGGAGAAACTGCGTCAAGAGAAGCCGGGCAGGGAGCTGGTGACATTTTTAATTGTGTGCAACATAGCGATGTGGGTTATAGAGACGTTCGAAATTAAATCAGCGTATGCTCAGCACGAACAAATTTCGTTTTATGGAAGTGTTTTATGGACGCTATTAAGTCACATGACACTTCCGCTTACTCTCTTCTACCGCTTCCACTCGTCCGTCTGCCTTGTGGATATCTGGAAATCTGCCTATGAGGCTGGCGAATGAGCACAACTTCTCTACAGAGAGATTGGAATAAACTAAGGGTACTCAGAGGAGAATATTATAATCCACAGGTCTATATTCATAGATTTTAATCGCTAACCGTGAGCAGACGGATAAGTTGAGAGAATAAATTGATTCGATTATTTTGTTAAAAGTAGAAATATCTATTTGACGATTTTAATTCTAATTGCGCGCGAAAAGTGTAGGCGTAGCGGAATTAATCGGATTTACACCAATCGCAAGTAGTGTAACTTTTATTCGACATCACCAAATAAGCGCTCGTGAATTCTAAATTGAGACTTTGAATCTTTAGGGATTCTACACCAAAAGAGGATATTAATCTTTTACTGTGAGTACCCCTACTTTATCCATTCAAGAAGTACCTTGAGAATGGTGCCGCTGTCTGTAGACATTCGCCGTCGACGCGTCGACAAAACCGCCCTTAGTACAAAATAGTTAAATTTAATGTATAAAAAGGTGCCCTTTCGTTGAATATGATAGGTTATCTTGCGTTTGTGCGTGTGATTGTGGTGGTTCTTCTTTGCTAGTGGAGTAGATAAAAATAATTACTGAGATTAAATGAGATCATGAGGTTAGGTTGTTCCCCGCCCGCGTTTCAAGACTGAGTGATTCGAGAAAATTACAACTTTGTAATACTTTTCATTTTCCTCCAGATTTATGTATTTACTACAACGACCAAAGAAGTTCTGCGATGAATATTTTGTCCAGTGATAGAGATGCACACTGGAGGAGATGAGACCCTAGCAGTCAGAGGGGATTACTACTGCTAATTTGCAGCTTTAGGCTATTTATGCTATTATATATCATTAGCTCCGGTTAAGTTCAGAAATGCTGGGATTCAGGGGCGTCCCTATTAGAAAGTGTAAGCCCTTTGCTACGCGCGCATATTTAAAAGCTACATAGGTATTTTTATTGCTATTGTATTTTTCTTACTTATGTAATAAATTGTATTTTGTGGATACCGAAATAGTGAGCGCGTCTTCCTACAATGCACATTATTATTTCGAATGATATCTTTAAGTTCATACTTCTTAATCATTTTTAGGGTCCAGATGTGATCATTCAGTCCAAAGATAATTTCTACTTCTTCACAGTCTGATTGTGCACATCAAGAAAAGCGATGCAAATATATATTTACAAGTAAGTATTAAGTCCCTACGGCCTGGGATTTTCATTTCCAATTATTTTTTCGTACTGTCACAGTTTCCATTAGTTCCCCTTTTTATTAGATGTACAATCAACGGAAATGGTGAGTCTGAGTCATAATGAAGTGGGTCGTTTAAATGATTTTTGCACGGTAACAAAAAATGGGTGGAAAAGTGAGTAGCTTTCCGCGTAGCTGCTCGATGTATGGCAGTAGGTGAAAGTCCACAGCCCATATCGCCTCTTCGTGTCGTTCTTTTAGTGAAGAAATTCGTTCATGCAAAAGTGGGAAACACGATCTTTTCAATTGGACCTTAACGGTATGTGCTTTAGCCGGAAAAAACCCAACCGGCTTCTACTGCAAACAGCGGAAACAGAGTAGAAATCCCTTGCCTGAGTACCAAAGTTGAAATCTCTCTCGACAGCCTCCATGTAATTCCCTATTCCACATGCCAGTATGTAATTACTTTCTGTGGAACACCGGAAGAATCCAATAACATTGTATGTATAAAAACAGTAACCAATGTAAAATCTTTTTACTTAATTTTTAAAATCTTCAAAATTTCTCCCCTTTTAAAAGCACAAGTTTTCTTGGTGATTTAAAAGCGTTAGATATTATTGTGAGAATATTTTTCCGTAGAAAGCATTCGTGAATTTTTTCTAGTAAATACAGTGAAAAAAATGGATTATAAAGCTGTTGGCTAAATAAAACAATTTTCTCTGACGATAAGTGGTTAGTAGGTCTCTTCCAACTATCTATATGCAGTTTGAGTTGGTCGTTGGAGTCGTAGCTTCAGGTAAAAAGTCTTAGGGACGAGATGTGACAGCAGAAACTGGTCACCAACCAACTAAAGCCGTGTACGTTAATATTAATAAACTTTTGAGAACGGCTTCTCCGAAATGAGCTGCGAAGACGGAAGAATCTGATTATATACAGGAAATTAGACACTTGGTATACCTTTCGTTCACTCCAACTTTGCCATTAGATTGCATCAGGCCACGTTCCCCTTGAAGTTAAAAGTTGGTTGTTTAAAGTCCTAGCTCTTCCGAGCCTCAGCAACACATGCTCCAGAATGCAACATCATCAGCGCCAGCGGCACTGCTTTCCAACTGATGGACTGTGTTTGTACTTTGTCTGTAGAAGTGAACCTTTTAAGGTATGCATGGAATTCAATCCACTCGACTCAAATTGGTACTACAGAATAGCCTTAAAATCAGGCGCACAGTTTGTACAATAAAAAACCACCGGCAGGGATCGAACTCACAATCAGTTTCGTGGCCACCCATGGCGGTCAAATTGCCGGCAAAATAAGCCACTGCACAAAAATTAATCCACTGTACTCGGGGTTCCCTAAAACACACTTCAGTTGTAAACATTGGCGTACATCACAACGGGGGAAATTTGATTAAGTGGGTTTAATGTGATAAATGGGATTAATATACATGCATGCGCACGCACACCCAATCAACAACACTTATAGACTTTCTGATTGATACAGTGTGATTAGCTGCAAAAATCCTCGTCCTGTGTTCAAACATCAAACTTCACTCTCAATGGCTGTAGTCAATTAAATCATTAGAGGTGACCTTTAATATTAAACTATTGTTCTATTGATGATGTGACACAGTTATGTCTACGGAAATCACATTAACCCCAATTTCCCACTTCAACAAATCAAGGTGCACTGTGATTAATGCATTAATCCCATTAATCACAGCATTTTATCCCACGTTGATAATCAGACCCGAAACCCTGACTGTATACTTGCACAGGGCAACACCACGAGAAAATTACCGGAAGACAGGCAGCAATGAAATTGCGTTGCTCTCTCGTGCACTCTTTTGCTAAATGGGCAGATATATTTTACATTCGATGTAGTAAATGTAGTTTGTACTGTATGCATTGTAGTATCCCTGAAATAATGGTAGTGGAGGAGTAGCAGCCGCTGTGTATTTGAATTGCGGTCTGAATATTCCAACTAAATACCACTCATCATTTAGGAATAGAGTAGGACGGTCCGTCGCTTCTCAGATGAGAAAAGCACAAGCGGGCAAAGTAGAGAGAAAATTAGAAATAGCTTTAGTGCTTTCACAGACGTAAACGGAGCAAACAAGCCCCACTCTCTCTCCTCTCTCCTGCTCTGCTCATATCAATTTACTTATTGAATGCACAACATCTATTACGCAAGAGTATACTCACACTATTCTGCAGTAACAAATGTCGTCCTTGTATTTAGATACACAACGTAGCAGATATCTGATTCTATTATATGTACACTATCCACGTGTATGTATGTATGTAGGTATATGTATACAGTATAAAATGATTTCCTAATTTACCGAGTGATTCTCTGTGTGCCTACATCTCTACTCAAACTAAATACTTACATGCATAACAACATCCTACTACTAATGCACACGTGTGTATGTGGATCGTAGCAGCACTCTTCACAGTCTCGTAGGCTACATACACTTTGAAATTACTTTAGCTTCGAGTGGTGGTGGTAGCCTTGCCTCCTCAATCATGTGATGGAGGAAACGGCTTGATATTTAATTGTCATCCCTCCACTTCAATAGAAATCACTAATTCACATCAAGGGAATTAAATAACCAATGAAATGAACCATGCTCAAAGCACTAAATCCTACACCAGCTAAAGATTTTGTATGCAGCCCTCGTGTTTGCACAAAAATCCACAATCAGAAAAGATATCACATTCATTCTTCATGCAGGATTTCCATTCTCCAATGGAAAGTGAACATCGTACATTGACGACAAAAGATGACAAACTTAATTTAATGTTGACGGGACGAGGATGATGAGGTGGCTGAGTTCAAGCGTCATAATTGCATGTTTTTATCATGGATTAGGAGCGGGGAAGAGTTAGGATGGGATTGGGTGCTAAATTGGGGGTTGAGCAGTCTAAAAGCGTAAATGTGTTCAATAAAAGGAATTCATTTTTTATGCAGAGCTAATTGTTATTTGGTGGGGTGTCGTCGTCGGTGCATTGGCAGCAGTGGCAGTGGGCTGGCAGTGGCTGCGACGAAGGAGTCGCCTTGTTGTTGGCAAAGTGCGTGTTGAATAAATTGTTGCAGTGTTTTGGTGGTGGGAGCTGTGAACTGGCGAGAGGAGCTGAATATTTCAGTAACCTGTGCTACCACGCTATTTAACCACACAGAGGTAACTTTGTCTATATTTATAAGCCAATGGAGACGGGTAAGTCGTGGTAGACGGAGATTAGAGCAAATGGATGGAAGGATGGATGTGGAGCACCTACGGAGAGATGGATAGACAGCCTCTCTCCTGTCTCTCTCTCGTCATGAGTTCGAGTCGGAAGAGTTTTTGGAGTCCTGCTTTTGTAAAGTGGCCCTGTTAGGCGTATAGTGCGCTGAGAGTGTATCCTCGTTTGTAGATTTCCCGTTTCTGTGTGTTGTGTGGAGCTGAGCAGATCTTTCCCTTTTCTGCTGCTGCTGCTGATGTCAAATTACGAGAAAGTCTCTTCTCTTGATCTGATGTTGTCGAAGGAAGAGAAATTGACAAGCCCTGAGCGAGGAAATCCTTTTATAATGTTACGAACCGACA
Organism: Plutomurus gul; assembly: GCA_019776185.1. Taxonomy (NCBI): domain Eukaryota; kingdom Metazoa; phylum Arthropoda; class Collembola; order Entomobryomorpha; family Tomoceridae; genus Plutomurus; species Plutomurus gul. Next base: position 3,487 of record JABASC010001331.1, on the reverse strand, counting down.
TGAATGATACAAAAGGCCCAAGTTCGCTAAATCGGTGAATATCCCAAGGGACAGTCTGTCATACATCCATGCATATAATATGTTGTCCCTACATATATTCCTGACTCACACACAGTGACAACATCAGCAGCCTAGCGCTCACTTCCCGCTACTCCCACCACCACTCTCAAATAAATACATAATGCACATATACATTCAATATTTGTGTGTGTGTGTGTGCCTTCTGAATTTGCGCTCCTTTCCGCACTTGAAAAGATATTCTACGTATGAACTAATAGCACACTGTGCAATTCTCAGGGTATATCTACCTACACAAATGTTATAAGTACAACCTGAGATTTACAATAATAATACATAAAGCTATTTCAGTCTGGTAACCTTCCGTGGCTTGTCAGCCTTCTGTTGTCTTCCTTGGTCATAAACTCAATTTATTTCCCTGAACTTAACTCGAACATTCACTTTTCCCTGTTCAGGTTAACTGTGGACTGCTCGAGTAGAAAACCTTTTAGCCACCTAAAAACTAGTACTACCAAAAATTTTATTATTCTAAAAATAATTAAAAATAAAATGGAATATATGTGGGAAACCGGGTGACATACTTTGTAGTAGCTTTAGTTTTTGCAAGAATATCTTCACAGTATTACATCGTAGAATTCATAGAAAAACTTCATTTCCTGGGGACGACAACCTCTGAATGAAATTGCAAAAATGAATTAGTACTTCAACCGTTCGCACGATTACAGTATTGCGTACATTGTGTGCCAGTGTTCATTCAATTCTTCTGTCACTATATAGATAACTATGTCATATTGGTTTTTGCAAAATAAAGCCGTTTTGAATTTCTTATTTCCATGCGGACGTCTGTTTATATATTAAACTTATATAAATTGCATGCCGGTGAACATAAGTCCATTAGCCCCACTTATTGCGTTGGATCAACGGAAAGGACTTTGCGTGCTGTTTGTTTTGCTGAGTGAGTTTGTGGGAGTTCTGCAGGTTGCTAATGTAAAATTAGCAATCTTTGAAATCACTTGTGGGATATTATTAGAGGGGAAAAGGCATTAGTTGTAGTACTGAAGTGGCCACCACAATGAGAAGCTAGGAAGCTGGTCAGAGAGAGGGAGAGAGAGAGAGAGAGCGCGACTTTAGTTGAACGGAGAGTGCATTAGAAGAATGGACGAGGAGGATAAAAAAAGTGGAAGAGTGCTTGTGGCTGCGACAGAAAATAATGACGAGGATGGAGTGAGGGAGACAGAGTCACTGTGTGTGACTGTCATGTGCGAGAGAAGTTGATGAGCGACGACAAACGAACTCTGCGAACAACAACTTGTTAAGAGTCTGCAAAGAGAAAAGGAAAACGATCAAATCCAATAAATGTTTAGGGAAAATCTCTTGGACCCCACAAATTGGTCTCTGATGGCAAAACCTGTCTCGAAGGGTCAGCAGCTTTTTTCCTTCTTTTTCCCAGGATGACATTTATGTCTCCATCATCATCGGAGCCAAGGGAAAGCCAAGCCACAGAAAAGAAAATCGTGGTGGTCTCCTCCTGCTAGCCTGAGAGTTGTGATTCAAAGCAGAGCTCTTGTGGCTCTGCTTAAATTAAATTACAGCAGGCAAATGATAGGACGGTGGAGTAACACAAGGGGGGATTCTTTCATTAAAACAGGATTTATTCACTCATGCCACTCTAATGAAAAGAAAGGCAGTCAGTTCGACTCCGGAAGGTAAAACAAAGCGTTTCCCGTCACAGCAAAGTGCGCTTCCATCATTAGGGAGTGCTGGTGCATGTAAAACCATTCCCTTTCCTATCCATCCATCGCTCTCCCTCGCTCACAAACATATTCATCATCATAACCCCTTAATATCATCATACAGCCAAAATCATGTACAAAAATACGTAAACATGAATGCAATACCTATTATACGTTGGTGCAACTACTACTTACACGTAAACACACACGTCTCTATGGCTCCATTCTGCCTTTTCGCAAATCCATTCAGCCTTTCGAGTTTGCATCGAATTTTGTTATTTTATCCAGCCATTGCTCACACAGACTTCTCTCTGTCGCTGTTCCCGTCCAATAACCGTAGTAGCAATTCTAGAACACTTATTGAGGGATTCATTGACAGCGGCACAATCATTCTAGTGTTACATTCCATTTCGTATCACACACACACACACACACACGACAAGTGCACACTGCTGAAATATTTATAGTGCACTCTGTGCATGACAGACAGACACCACCTGTCTGTGTACGAAAACCATTTCTAGCCAAATGGTAGAATATTCAGTGCTGTCTACATTTAAGATCCTTTTCCTTAATAATTTTATGGGAATATAATAACGCTTTTGAGCGGCTATTCATTTGCAGTATTCGAAAATAATAGACTATTAACAAAGTTCACGTGCATTTTCATATCCTGTTTTTCCGTTAGAATAATCTGCTGCATGTCAAACTACGGTTTCTACAAATCGTCACATGTCTATTCCTAATTTGTTCCTATGGCCATAATAATTTTGCAGCTATTCCTTGATATTCTTGAATGGGAAATAGACCTGGTACATTGGAAACGAGATGGAATTATTTACAGAAATGGCAGGACATTTCCCTATAGATAGAAATAACGAGTATTTAGCGTTAGAATTGCAATATATTACAGATTTCTCTATTGAATGCTAAATTCATTGTTGGTTTTTGTAAAATTGCTGAAATTTTGCTGTCAACCACTTGGTGCAGAAATAAATCTTTATTAACACTCAGTTTTATCGGTCGAAATCGTCGGGGCCTTCCCAATTGTCTGTTCCATAAAACTGTTTCTTGTGTACTTAAACAAGCGTAAAAAAGCCATACGTCTAGAAATGTATCACGTGTTATCGTATCCGGAAATTAAGATTGCACATGATTTTTGAAAACCTTTATATTTAAGATGGAGCTAACTACACGTGGACAGAAATTTCACTTATGTTTTATGTAAGTAAGTACAGCAGTTCATGTCCAACGTCCGTTCAACAAGCTTACGTTCCCTGTATCCTATACAGAATTGATTTACACGTGGGTTTGCCAGTGCAAAGAACAACATTGTAATTGTTTGTCGATACTAAGGTAACACAATGTTACCGATTTATCTAAGGTAGAAAATTAATATTGTTTGTTTGAGAGATGGTAATATCATTAGATCGAAACTCGTTTGTGTTTACTACACATCGTTTTAATTTATGCACTTACTACCAAGGAAAATGTATAGAAAGAGACGATTTAAAATAGAAAAATCACTTTTTTTCGTCTAACCAGGAAAAATTTATATAAAAAAAAACTCAATTCTGAGAAAATTTGCAAACAGAGCTACAGATGGGAAACCTTCCACTTCAGAAATGATGATGCATGAATCCTAAGAATTTACCTATGCTGGAATTATTAAGATTAAACAATAGGGTCATTCAAACGCTTGGCTTAAAAGCCGAAATTTGGCTTCTTTTCCACTT
>JABASC010001330.1:0-24623 GCA_019776185.1 Plutomurus gul | reverse complement strand
AAGTATACTTTAGATATAATGCAGATGTTGAAGAGTAGTGAAATCATCAGGTAAAAAGCTTTTGGATCAGTTGAGCTGATGAGTAACCAGACAATACATATGTACATACATATGGGCCTAGTGTCCAAAGGGCCTGCAATTTTAAACCTAAATCGGGGAGAATTATTGTAGAAGACAACTCATTATAAAATGTGCGTAGTGGACGATTTTGACCCTATGTATGTTTGTCATAACCTATTTGTAAATTAACATTATAAATGTATTGTTGTTAAGCTCTCAAGCTGATAGCCTTGACATTGAAACGCGTGATAGTGAATCAATATATATCAAACGATGCTGTACCAGAATACACTTTGTTAAATAGTATTGTCTCGATAACAGGAAAACCATAGAGAGCAGAACATTCAGCCAACTGTCAGAATATGCCTTTTATATACATATACAATACTAACTCTATGGAGAATATGAATAGTATAACTCTCAAGCATTGTACGAATTGAACTTTACAATATTGAAGAAAACTGTAAAAATAATGCAGAATTGAACAAAATGGCAGGAACAAAGAGAATGAGCCAATATAAAATTAGCCAGCATTTACAACCCAATAACCTATGTACCGATTGGCTGACAAGATTAATAGATTACTTTTGTTCACATTTATGTACAAATGCTTTAATAAGTCAAACGATGACATTTTCACAACGAGCTTTCAACATATTTGGAATTGGAATGTTTCTTTCCTAACTTTTAAGTGGCCATTGCAGTATCTGCTGCTTCGATGACAGCAATATTTTACAGATAAAACGAATACACGTGCAGAGTGATCAAAATTTCTCATGCAAGTGTTAATTTATCATAATCATAACATAACTCTAATTGTACCGTTATTCGTGGTAAGAGAAAATTCCCCATTACTTGAGCGATTGTCTGGTCTACACAATATTTTCCTTTGAATACATGAGCTTCTCAAGCTCATGAATTCTGAATTCACCAATAAAACCAACAACGTTCTCATTTGGATTAATTTCATGGTGAAATGAAAATATTTAAGAATTACTGTAGGATTTTGCTAGAGACGCTTCTTGTAATGATATATGATTTTGCACTTTTGTACATATGAAATATTTTGTACTTTCTCTATGAGTAAAATAGAAATTCCATGGTATAGTATTCCTTTATTCTAACATCGATAAATCCTACTTCCATGCACAGAAGAAACCTACACCTACACTACTATACCTATAATAGTCTTGGGTTGACAATGACTTACTTTCCTTAAGGATACTCCAATAAACACATAATATAATGCATAATAGATTCACAAATTGTAATTGGTGATCGTATATAGCTGAAACCACTTGTTTGTGCGTAGCGTGTGTGTAATTGTAATGTGTACATCGTTTAGTGACTTAACACTGTGTGTACAAATACGGCGAGAGAGGCTAGAGTTAGAGTAAAGTGGTTGAAGAGCATAACATGCATGTAACTGGCTGGCTCGACGCCCATACCCCCACTTCTTCACTTACGTCCGGGAAAAATGAAAAAGTTGGGCTTGGCCAATTTCTCTAGTACAATTTTCGTAATTTTCTAAAAAGCTTCCTTCCAACAATGCAAGCCATAAAATGTGTTGTTGTCGGTGATGGGTAAGGAAATAGATCTTTTCCAAAATCTAAACTTGTGTTTCATTAATCGTGCAGTTATGTGAATATCAGGCCTAATATAAAAATGCATCTCATTCTGTTTCATTCAGAGCTGTTGGTAAAACTTGCCTGTTGATTAGCTATACCACCAACGCATTTCCTGGGGTAAGAAATTTATGTGTATATGTGGCAAAAAAGTATGTCAATGTTCGTATCAGAATGAATGTAAACCCTTTGTTTACATTTGTTTAGAAGATTTTAAAAATTCCAATAACAAATGTAAACTGCTTAATTCATAAAAGTAGTCTTTGGAGACAGAAATTTCTTTCTAAACAGTATATTGCATTTTTTACAATTTTACAGACAAGGTTGTTTAAATTCAAAGAGTTGATGTTGATACCTTAATACAATGTCTGGTTTTGTTCAATTGCTGTAAAATTTCAGACTATAAAGCGTGAATTGATTGGGAAACGGAATTTTTATTGTGTACATCAAAAAGTATCTAAAGGATATTCTGCAGTTATGTTTTATGTTTACAATATGACAGTAGTAAGTAGTCTACTAAAACGTAATTACTGATTTCTCGTAGCTTCGGTTTGAGTTCAAAAAAATATAAAGTTTGTTAGAATGTGTGTACAAAATTTAGTTAACCGGAACTATCACGGATATTAATGAATAATTATTTTCTTTTAGGAGTACATTCCAACGGTATTTGACAACTATTCTGCAAATGTGATGGTCGATGGGAAACCAATAAATTTGGGGTATGTAATTATACCTAACATACAATCATTATTATTGTTGATGTTAACTAACACGCAGTAATAATTATAACATTTCAAGCATAGACCAATTGGCACATGTCCAGTTGGTATGCCGGTATATGCCTGAAGCATGTGCCCCTACTGGGGCTACACCTAAAACCATACAAATAAATCAAACTTCTAGAGAATGTAATTCTGCGTGATGAGATAAATTTTTATGAAAATCTGATTTACGGTTGGAATATAATGAGAGAATACAGAAATTTAAAAAAATTTCATCAAAGCAAATCTACGTTTATCTCAATCGAACAGTAGGTCAGATTTTGATAAAGTCTCACTCTACGTAGAATTACAGACTCAACAATGTCTACAATATTGATTTATTGGTATGGTTTTAGGTGTAGCCCAAATGGGGGCCATGCAAACCAAGTAGTACTGACATACCGGCATACCAACTGTACCTATATACCATTTGACCTTTGACTTCTGAAGGCTATGGGACACTGCGGGTCAGGAAGACTACGACCGATTACGCCCGTTATCATACCCACAAACGGATGTATTTCTTATTTGTTTTTCACTTGTAAATCCGGCCTCATTTGAAAACGTTAGAGCAAAAGTAAGTCAGGATACTAAAATTGTAATTACTTTACAGTCCCTCCTACATTTATTCTTCCCTTCTATATTTATTTGGAATTGGCTTGTTCCCATTACTACCTCCTACCTATACTTTATACTGGGCTAGTATAAAATGGCCCTAAGACTCCTTAAAAGGATACAACAATACTGAGTTGCTAAATACGACGGAAATTATTTGTACTTGTCAGTGGTATCCAGAAGTCCGCCACCATTGTCCAAACACACCAATAATTTTAGTTGGGACAAAATTGGATTTAAGAGATGACAAAAGTACTGTAGAAAAATTAAAGGACAAAAAACTTGCCCCGATTGCGTACCCCCAGGTAAGCATTGTTGGTTTTATTGTGTCATTATTAAATTGTCTATTGCATTTAATTGTTTACTTTTGAAATCCAAATTTTTGTTCTTAGGGTCTTTCCATGGCCAAAGAAATCATGGCTGTGAAGTACCTTGAGTGCTCAGCCTTAACCCAAAAGGGGCTGAAAACCGTGTTCGATGAAGGTGAGTAAGAGCAGGCCCAGTCATCAGGTGGCAGCTAATTACTATTAACCCGACCCCTTTATACAGGCGAAGTCACAAGGCTACACTTTCTAGTTTATGTGTACAATTTTATCTTCCAATATGTGTAAAATGCACATAAATGCCAAAGTTTACAGTATAGATTGAGAAAATTCTGGTAATTAATTGTAGGTTCCATCCCATCATTGAATTCAATTACATTGACAATAGTTAAATAAAATTATACATACATATAAACTACTAAGTAGTAGCCTTTTTATTAGATAATAGTAATTAGGTGCCACCTTTGAGTAAACAATTTTTCACCGTCAGACATTCGTGAGAATCGAAAGTCACAGATTTTGACAACAATTGTACAACAACAAATGTAATATTATGTTTCTTAATATTTTTTATAGCAATTAGGGCAGTACTGTGTCCAGTTCCCAAACCTAAACAGCGGAAATGCATTATTCTTTGAACGCACATTACCTTCGAATTTGAATAAAGTTTCTCGTTTTTTGCTTATCATTAAGACTTAACTTCTATAACTAAAAATAGTGTTGCGTGCATACTTTATTTTAGTACATATATATATTTTGAAGGCATGAAATAGAATACAGAAAAAGTTTTATACTTGTGTACGTACTAATAGTAATAACGCCTTCATTAAACGTGTTAAATGTGAATCGCATAATCGCATTTAATTTACTACTGCCACTACTTGAATGCTACATCGAATGATAAAAGTTTCGGATATTCCTTACCCTATTTTTTCCCACTGTAATTGTAATATAATACATGGCTCCTAATACAAGTCATGTCGGACTATACAGTAACCGAAGTTATATAGGACATTATATTCATTTATTGTCAATACATGAAGTTTAAGCGAACCAACCTATTGGTGTTGATAAAGCAGGAAGTTCTAATTAAAACTGATTAACTCAATTACATGTGTTAAAATTGAAGACATGGTATAATGGCATCTAAAAGTGATGCCTGCTCATCGTTATTGGCTGGCAAATTATGCGTTTATTTGTCTACAATTTAAGGTTTTGCTATCCCTACCTCTTACTCTTGTGTAATTAACAAAATTATATTACCTATCTGTAAAAATCATCACACTTATCACACATCACACAAAAATCTAACTCTTTTTGGGAATCATATGGAAAGGAAAGAAATGGTGTGTAATATCGCGTTATTTTATTTTGTGGTAACTCTACAACCAATTTTTACATTGATTGATATACCTCTTCGTCACAAACCAATATATGTAACAGTCAATATCAGTAAATATCATAGTGGAAAACCAATTTATTCATATCGCTGACATGAGCTGTAAAAAAGGAAAATAGATTTGTTTTTTTGCATACAAAGTATCAAGGAATATTAAATAATATGAATACACGCCTATGCATACTTGCAGTACCACTTGAGACAACCTAATGATTGTGATAGCAGAGCGGTCCTGCCGGTTATTTGAAAACGAAATACTTCCATCTCCACGAGTGCATTTATAATTTCACAATGTCGAAATTTGTTTTGGGAGCTTTGGTATTTGGAACTGGAAGCAAAAATGTTTTGAAGTCATATTCGGTCTTTCGGCTGTTGTACGCAAGCTGCCCTGTTGACACTGGAACGCAGCTGTTTCAACAAAAACGTTTTTACTCTCGTCAGGAAACTAAAGGTTTTTTTAAAATAATGTGATAATTGTTTAATTTTTGTAATTTTCAAGGCTTGCTCATTGCATGTGTGAACTGTGGTCAATAATATTGTAATAATGAATCAATAGGTGCCTCTGACAAGATAGAAAAATGGTTTGACCCTAAAGTACAGCAATTGCTGAAAGATTTAACTGGAGCAGACTACAAGAAAGTGTTTAGAAAAAGAAAAGTGGGACAAAAGTTAAAAGAACCCAAGTATAAATTTATGACGGAAGCACAACTAAATGAAGCATTGATTGAGGCTAGAGAAACTGCGAGCAAATTACTAGAAATGCCTCCAGTTTGTCGACCACGAAAACCAATCAATAAAGTTTTGTCATTTGATCCACACGTGCAAGGAACAGAAAACTCCACTATTGTGTTCACTGATATCACTATTGATAATTCTGATAGAGTAAGTCCGAATAAGTTATTAACAAAATTACTGGAATACATTTTTAATCTGTATCTGGTTCTTTAGAATCGATTGATAGTGGCAAGAGACCCCGATGGAACCTTGAGACAAGCAAGTTGGGAAGAACGGGATAAAATGAATTCAATATATTTTCCAAAGGCGGGACGTAATTTCACTGTACCCGAAATGTTTAAAGATGTATCGATGTTACAATACTTACTGGATAAAGCTACACCAGAAGAAAACACTTACGAATACATTTTAGATCGGTTGTGCGTACAGTTTGAACCTGACGATCCTTTGTTTATATCAAATTCTGAGAAAACTTACGAAACCATTGATGTAAGGCGGCATTATGACTTTCTAAAATCAACGCGTCATTACGGACCCTTGGTATTTTTTTTAGCGCGAACACGTCGAATGGACAATCTACTCATATTTAATATTCAAGAGAAGAGGTTTTCAACATTAGCCACTTGAATTAAATATTATTGCAAGCTCTTGCAATTTTTGATCGTTTAAATAAATTTCAAATTTATTGTTCTAGGTTCTCCTCAGATGCCTTGCCTCTTCTATCATTGTTTCACGAATTGTATCCAGAAAGTAACTCTAAACGGGAATGTGACATACTTCAAAATGACTTGCAGAAAATTCGAAAGTACATAGAACTTGATTCAGTAAAACGGAGTGAGCTGGAATTGATTTTTAATGCCTACGAGGAGTCAGAAAAAAGTAGAATAGAGCACGAAGAAGGTTTAAAAAGAGCGCATGGACTTTAATGTGCAGTAAAATCATCATCCATACACATTAACCATGGAATGAACCAGTGAGAATCCTGTTGTAAACCATTTCTACCAAACATATAATATTATGATTTGTTTAGTGAAACAAGTAAAAAGCATTTATTGTAAGTCTTGTAAAATACAAAATAATAATGTGTTTACATGTCAAATCCTGTGTGCATCGAGGCTGCAATTTCTACGAATTAGGTGCGCGAACATAAAAACCCTATTCCTCTAAGGGTTTCTTTTGTACGTTTTTGGCCATTGGGGTGCCATCGTTTAGTTTAGTCTGCGACGCCCTAGACCCTTATTATGTTTGTATGTTCGTCGTTTGACTCGTTTGGAAAGTCGGATAGTCGGATCTCACTTCCTTTATAACTTTGCTTCACAGTGTTGAATAAAACATACTTTATTATATAGATTTTTTAATTTTTATACGTAGTCCTAAAATCAATTCGAGGTTAATAATATTACAGTTGTCAATAGTCATCTAGTTTATAATCAACAGGCAATTATGGTAAGTATTTTTAAATGCATTGCATATTGCGTGCAAGACAAAGACTGAATGCATAACAGATTCTATTAGTATTATATTCTTGCTCTCATTCAAACTGTGTTTTTCCTTGAGGATTGGAGCGAAATTCGATTTTCTCTATCTACTTTCTAGCAAAGGTTGTCATTGTTGTCAATCTCTTCCTCCGTTACTTGTTTGTTAGCTCTAGTCAATTGTAAATGTTTTTTAACAACTTTATGTTAAGCAATATCATGAACTATACAACTACAAATTACTATAAATAACTAACATTTTAGGTGCGTGTAGTGCGTAATAGTTAGTAGTAGTAGTATAGTAGTAGGAACTTGGCACTCATAGACTCAATATTTATTAATTAACTGAAGTTAATAAAGTCTGAAATACTGATTGATGAGAAGAGAATTATTAAGTTAGGCAACTTGTTTGTACATCCAACTACACACTACAATCAAGACAAGGTCCATATTATTGTTATATGGATTATATATATAATAACAAGATTTGGTATGAAAGTACACTAATTAATAGCCTAGAACGCAATCATTGAAAGTACCAATTTCTTTATTTTTCATATATCTTAAGTTTAAGCAATTTTACAAGATATATGTAAAATCTGTATTGTTTTTAAGGATCGGTCGGACGATCTGCCCTGCATTTCTGAAGTCAAATGAATTTCACATTATTGTGTATAAAAGAGTGATAGTGAAAATAGTAAAAAGGAAATTTTGCATGCATCGAATATCATTGTATTCTTAAGGTTCTTACTTATAACTTATCTCACAATCGTTTCACGAGACCCATTAACAAAACCTTCGAGTCCTATATACCATTCACTAATTAAAAGACATTCACTCAACAAGATGTTCCATTTCCACCCAATTTGTGGTTCCCGAATAAAATTCTCCAATGACAGCAGAACGGCAGAGCGAGTTTTAGCGAAAACCGATTTCAACAATGGAGTCGTATTTAGTGACAAGAAATTGGAAACCAATGTTATTTTTCAAGTTCGCATAGATAAAAGGGTAGGTAAACATTATGAGCAAAAGGTATCAATTATGATAATCCATTCGTAGAATATCAAAACATGTAAACAATTTTCTTTTTGAAGGTTGGGTTATGGAGTGGAAGCGTGGAAGTGGGAGTGACAACGATCTGCCCCGATTCCTTCACGACCGAAACAATTCCTCAGAGTGCCACTGAACTTCGCAGTAGCACCTGGGTAAGTAAAGCTTTCATTAGTGTTTTGTTGTTGGCCTGCATGTCATATGTACTATTTTCTGTGTTCACTGAAGAACGAAAGTAATACAAGTATGAAGGTGCACAGATATAGTATAGTCAAATCTTAAAGATGAAACAAGGGGATTCAAAGTAGTAATGAATACAGGCAGAGTAAATGGAAAAGTGGTCAGAATGGAGAGGGGAGATGAAAGGAATTAAGTAAAGAGAGAGATAGAATTATTTAGGAGGGTACTCGTACACATTTAACCTGTGATTGTCTCCCATTGTGTGTAAAAAATTATAAAAGTCATTGCTGGGGATGAATTATTGACCAACACTTAACATGAAGCAATTTTCTTAATATAGTTAATGGCCAGTCGTACTATTCTGCAAGATGGTGAGACTCTAATTGAAAACTATGGATTTGATCTGGAGAAACTGGAGGAAGGTGATACCGTAGGCCTGATGAGAACTAATCAAGTACCAATTTATCAATCCTTATGCAGTTCCTGTACAATACTTGTAACTTATGCAGTTTACATTGTTAACCGTTGTTGTATTTTGACTGTTTTAGGGGGAACTAGTGTTTTTCATAAACGGTACTTCTCAGGGCGTCGCTTCGCAATTTATACCTTCTGACATTTATGCTATTGTTAATTTATACGGAAAATGTGCCCAAGTGTCCTTAGAAGATGTGGAAGTATCCGAACAAAGTAAGTAACCTTTCGTTGAAAAGAGCTTCCAGTGCAGTGTTGTATTATGCACTCTAACTCTTCAATTTCATATTTAATGTCACGTCTCGTGTCTCCAGTTTGACAATTTCCATTACACAAGCAAGTTGGATCAAATTAACCCATGCCGATTTATTACATGTATGTGGATGATATGAAGTGCATTTTCCATTCGCAGGTACGAACACTGTTGAACATATTGTTCACGAAGAAGTTTGCAACAGTTATTCTAGCTCGGAAAATAACAGTGAAAATGATAAACTGAGATTCCATTCCAATTGTGGGCCTTTAGTGAAACTGTCGAGTCATTATCGTACTGCGGAAAGGCGTCGACCGATGGAAGAGTTCAATAATGCTGTAGTTTTAACCCATAGACCACTAAGAGATGATGAACTTTTTCAAGTACCATATATTATGAAATTTTCCTAAAATCCTATTAATGTTTTTCTTATTATTCGTGTCTACAAATTCATCGATTCAATTGCAGATAAGGATAGACTCGCTTGTGCACAAATGGTCAGGTAGGGATCAATTGTTGAATTTTTATTATATGTATCACATTATATTCCTATCGTAAATGTTGTATCATAAAAATTATCACTTCAGGCAGTATTGAATTTGGTCTCACTACCCATAATCCGGCTACATTCGACTTCCCTGCAACAATGACAATAATGCGCAATGGAACAGTAATCATGTCAGGAAATGGAATCTTGCACGATGGAAAAGCTACAAATAGTCCTTACACTAATTTCAATCTAGATCAACTACAGGAAGGAGATCGTATTGGAGTAATGAAGAAAATTAATGGAGATATTCATTATTTTGTCAATGGAGTGGATCAAGGTGTGGCTACTGCTGGAATTACTCACCAAGTTTGGGGAGCCATCAATTTATACGGCATGGCTGCGAAGGTAAATTGCACGACAACTATCTCAATGGTATTTGTTTCACAATAAGAATGAATACGATGAAGTGTGTTAATTAAAATATTTATATCGGTTTCAAAATAGCAACCATTATTGATACATGCCATTTAATCATCAGTGTGTGTTATTTAGGTAACCATTGTTGATCGTAATGAGAGGGAGGAGCACAATCTCAGAGTTAATGTAAGAAATCATCATGAGTATATTCCAAGCGGTAAGGCAAATTAATGCTTAAAGTCAATAATATATAAATTTTATCAAATGCATGTATTAAGACAATACGTATTTGTGAATCAGTTCCTGTTGAATCGGATGACTGTCTTCTATTCCATCCAAATTGTGGATTTCACGCGGCCGTTATCAACAGTGGACGCACAGCTCATAGACCAAAGTAAAATAACTGTTTTTGTATTTAAATAAACATCCTGGTGCGTATAAAAGAAAATTAAAGCTAATTTTTCTACCCTCAGTGTGGACGATAATTTTAACCATGGTGTAGTTTTGACTAATCGTATTCTGAAACCGAATGAGCTTTTTGAAGTTAGATTGGACAAAATGGTGACAAAGTGGGCTGGCTCCATAGGTAATATAAAATTATTTTTATTTATGTTGGAGCTTTAGCTTCTAACGAAACATTTAAATTCTTCACAAAAATAACACAATGAATTATTGTTACTTTTTACACAGAGATTGGGGTTACAACTCACGTTCCAACCCAACTAGACTATCCGTGCACAATGACCAATGTTAGAAGCGGGGTAAGTGTTTGTAATTTATTACTTTGATTGATTTATTATTCATAAATAAAAGCGAGTGCTTAAAGCTTGATTATTTCTTGTATTTCTTGAAGACGTGGATGATGACAGGGAAAAATTACAACATTTTAGATTGCAGATTTTTTTGACGCCACGTTTTGATTTAAATTTTGAAAATGGAAAATTCTACAAATTGATTGAAAATAAAAGAGCGACAACAAAAACAACGAAACAAATATGCTTGTATTATGCTTGTATTAAGACAAAAGTTTATGGACCACAAAGAAGATCAGTTTGCAATTACATATACTATTTAGGAGCACTTTGGTTCAATCTTGTGACTTGCTATTCACATTTCCTAGGTTGTTTTGTTCCATGTTTTGCTTACCCCACAAATTATATTTCTTTGCACTCTGTTCCTTATAATTGTTCTAAAAGTCGATATATAAGCCGCATACTGACAATGAGTGAAACTCACAACCAGAATCCACATGATATTGTAATGGACTAATATAAACCAGTATAAACCCTACTTGACGTCTGGATAGTTTCATAATGTTATGCTTTGTATGCGCTTTTTAAAGTTATAAAATGCCTATGTTTGTGTGCTTAAACGGCGCCCTTCTGCGCTGCAATCCCTGTGATTCAGTCACTCACAATCAGTACACTATTACATTGCCCGATCCTGGTAATCTCCACTCAACTTTCTTAAACGGCGCCCTTCTGCGCTGCAATCCCTGTGATTCAGTCACTCACAATCAGTACACTATTACATTGCCCGATCCTGGTAATCTTCACTCAACTTTTTCCATTTTCAAAATTAACGTCTCAAAAAGTGGTAGAAATTGCTTGGTCAGCAAAGTCAACTGTCAAAGAAATCTGCAATCTATAAGAGTGATACCACAGGGAACGGGATTATGCATAATGGTAAGCCATTTGAGAATTTATTTAATGAATGCATCAATGAATTACATGAAATTATATACAACTCTGTTTGTACAGGAACATCAATTGTCGATGAGTATGGCCAGTCGTTAGATAGATTGAAAGTAGGTGACCGTGTCGGTGTTTTAAGGAAAGAGAATGGCAATTTACATTTTTTTGTAAACGGGGAAGATCAAGGATGTGCAGGTGCAATGTCAACTTGACTGATTATCACATGATTCCTCATAATAATGTGTAACTCATATGAATATTTTTTCACATGTAGCAACCAATGTTCCCGAGTCTGTTTTCGGTGTAATTGATTTATACGGTCAAGCTGCGCAAGCTACAATTATCATTCATAACAACAACAACAATGGCAGTGGAAGCTTTGTTGGCTGCAGTAATAACACTGATGACAACATTGGAGTTTACAGTAACGCCCTCTACTACGGCCAGAACAATATGAACATTGCAATGTCAGGGTCGGACACAATATTTTCAGGAGATTTAAAGTTTCACACGTTGCACGGAAGAAACGCGCGCGTGTCCAACAATGGTTTAACAGCCTCCAGACCAAATGCATTGGGCGAATTTAATGCCGCAATTGTAACAAGCAGCAGAGCTCTGAGGGATAACGAGTTATTTGAAGTTGTCATCGAGCGAATGGTCGATCGGTGGAGTGGGAATAGTAAGTCAATTAAATATTAATTAATAAATTCATTAGCTTTTAAGTTGTTTTATTATGGAATTCAGTTGACTAACAGATCGAATGTATGACAAATTAGCAACCCAGTTATCTTTAAAATGTTTCTGCTTCTTCTGAGACATCCTTGTCAGGAACTGGTTCCTTGATTCACACAATGCTAAAATAGACAAGTGAATTCTACCAATTAAGCTACTAAGCTAATTGTAATGTTTATTAAATCGTCTTAATGATTTCTGTCAATTCCTTCCATTTCTTAGTCGAAGCTGGTGTCACCACTATTCGCCCGGAGGAGTTGGTAATGTAACAGATATTTTATTTCGCGGTCACAGAATACAAAACTACAAATCCATAATTAACGATTATCAAATGATTTGCATATCTTCGAAAATCTAAAATTGCGTATTTTTATAAGGATATTTAGATGGTGCTTGTTGCACAGCGCAAATTCTTTGGTTTATGTTACTTATTGACACCCAAAATGTTAATGAATCGATACAGTTAAAACACTTTCATGAGATATGCAAAACCATTAATAATTGCGAAATGAATAATAACAGCCGTTCCCCCTTCCCCTTACTAACAGGTATTCCCCAACACAATGACTGATATTCAGCATGATACCTGGATGCTTAGTGGTTCATCCATTATGACAGTAATAATAAATCATACTTCATCATGTCATTATTAGTATGTGTCACTTAAAGAATATTGAATGATCTAACTATTTGTATGAATATTAAGGGCGGCTGTACAGTTACTAATCGCTATAATTGCAATTTGGACGCTCTAACGGTTGGTTCTAGAGTTGGAATGATGAGAAGATCTGATGGAACTCTACATTACTTTGTGAATGGAGAAGATGTTGGCATTGCAGCCTATGATATTCCACAAAGTATGTGTTCTCTTTTTTTGCTACATCTACATGTTTGTTTAAAATCAGTTAGTCAAATTTCAAGATTTTGCTTATGATTCTTTTAGATATTTATTCCGTCATAGATCTGTATGGACAGTGTGCACAAGTTTCTATAACAAAATTAGGAGATATGTCAATGATTTCTTCGCAAGTTGTCGATAGTCTGAGTTTACCCCTTCCTAATGATACTACACATCGTTTCAGTGTCTGCTGTGGTAAAAATGTCATGCTGAAAAATAATAATCTCACTTCCCATAGAGTTAGGCATTATACTCATGGCATTGTCTTCAGTTCAACTCCATTAGAGTACGACGAAACGTTTGAGGTTTGTTCAATTTTAGTGTGCTTTAATTTATTGCATAACGCACTTCTTCGTAGATCGGCATTTCTAATGGCGACAGTTGACCTAAATTGTGAATTGTTATGGTAGGTACGCTTAACGGAAGTACGGTGCAAATGGGCTGGCTGTTTAGCAATTGGTGTCACAACTTTGTCTATTACCGACGATTACCCTTCATCACATCTACCACCCGTACTGAGTGCTATTTGCGCAGAAACATGGTTCGTTACTGGAAGCTCAGTAAGGAGAAACAACAGTGTTATAAAAGAGAATTACTGTATTAATTTGAATCGACTATCTGTCGGAGACCGAGTTGGGATAAGGATCTGCAGTGATAAAAGTTTAAAGCTGTACATTAATGGAGAGGATATGGGACCGGCCGCGTACAATTTACCCGCAGTAAAATTATACACTTTGTATTTTTTGTTATGGTGTGATTTGCATTGGTGGCTAACTCCAGGCTTTATTGAATGACAGAAAATGCACGTTGTTATCGATCTTTTTGGAAGCACTGAAGGTGTGACAATTACAAGTACCGTAAAGAACGTTCTTTCTCCTAATGAGGCTGTCTGTGCAGCAATGGAATCAAGCCATTCTATGCTCGACGATGTGAGTCTACAAAAGGAGACGTTGCCGGTAACACCCGACTCCGACCCAACACCAGATTTTACAACTTTTTGCATGCACTGGGCTTGAATTTATGTTTATACTTGTCAGGCGCAAGCTGTATCCAGTACGTCTAATCAAGCTAATTCGACCACTTCTATAACCACAACAATGACATTTGATGGTAAACATGGAAGAAATATTGAGTTAAGTAATGAAAATCTCACTGGCCGAAGAACTTCCAGTTATAATCAAGGTGTCGTCATTACAAGTCAGATTTTACAAAAGGGACAAATTTTCCAGGTTAGTGTTTTTTTTGAAACGTCTTTGGTTGATTAAGATGCGTTTGATTGTGCTGGAGTCATTATGTCATTATTTATGTTACATTATGTAACCGGAATATGATATCCCTTGTAGATTCGCATAGAAAAGATTAATCCAAAGTGGACATCTTCACTAATGATCGGGATCATTGAAAGTCCTCCAGACAGGATAACGTTCCCATTGACCGCATTACAATATAAAAAATCGTGTTGGGTGATTGCAACTGACAGTGTTTATCAAAATGGCTTGAAGGTAAGTATTTTACTACAGGCTAATTTACGAATTAAGAGCAAAATGAAACATATTTTAATATGATCCTTTAGATCAAAGCAAAGTATGGACCGAATTTGGACAGTTTGCAAGATGGGCACGCCGTTGGTATCATGATCAATACTCAAGGCAACTTGCATCTGTACATCAACGGTGTGGACCAAGGCGTAGCGGCAAAGAATGTCAGCACAAAATGTCGTGCACTTGTCGACCTATACGGTCAATGTGAAGAAGTGAGTTTTACAGAACTTTACAATACAGTTTATTGATGCAACATGCAATCATACTCGTTCATAATCTAATAATGGTGATATTCTAATTAAGGTGACGATATTGAACGGTGACGAAGCAGCTAAAAACCCCGAGGTGGAACCGAAATTAGAAAAATTCGAGAAAACAACTGAGAAATCAATGAAACCTATCGAGGGAAATCTAATAAAAAATTGTGAATTCCTAAATGCGTGTGTTCGTTTCAAGAATTCGTTGTGTTTACCAGGTGAGGTTATGGACACATTGGTTCGTTCAAATCACTTCTTTGAATGTTGGGTCACATTAAATGAAAAATACTCTTTTTCTTCAAAAGAACCCTACTTTGTTATGTCTGAACCGGTGATGTGCTATTGCGAAACGTGTCACAAAATAAGAGGTGATCAGCCGCTGTATAAGCATGGCGATCCGCCGGCAGACTATGGAATACCTGTTGGTTGGGTCCGATTTCCCGTAAATATAAATTTTGATAGCAACACATCTGTAACTGGAACAATGACCAATAGTACCAGCAGTTTGAGCAACGTCCTGACAACATGGCATGGTATGTACAATATGCATAAGCACAAATTAAGTTTTAAAAACCAATGCATGTACATTTTTGCAATAACAATCTACATCTACATAATATACCTATGCACGTATGCATAACGCTTAAATATGTAGTGAATACATAGGCAACATTGCGAAGAGTGCATGTCAATTTTATACAAAATTTTGATTTCACGCTTCCACACAACAGTCACACGTGCACCTGGAAATAGTTATAAGAGACTAAAGAGAAAGTTCTTAAACGCGAAAGCTGTTTTAATCATCGAGATATTCGTACTGTGTTAAATACTTCAAAAAAACTTTCAATAAGAGAGGTAATTGTTTGCTCCCCTCGAGTTTCTTATAACTAACAGTTTCGTGATTCAGATGAAATTTTGTAACATTACTATAGACAGTAAAAAGTGAAAGTAAATATAAGTGATAGTCAGACACATTTAATATGTTTAATCATTTAGCTTTTTGACACAATGAGCAATATATCAAGCATAGTCATAGTCTATGTGTAGTCCCTTGGAAGAGTTTTCACTATTTTAAACGACGGTATGCAATCTAATCGATATACTTGGGTGCTGCGTGATATGTTTACTTAGTCTGTAATTATTTTCGAAACATTTCATGCTTCACCTTTACGGATAATTTTCTTTGAATTCATAATTACTGCATCTAGCGGAGAACTGAACCTATTATGTATTAATTGGGTGTGACCCAACCATGTATGTACTTGGTTAAAATTTCACAGTTCTATCGCGTGTGCACAAGTTTCTGTGTGGAAATGTGAATGAAAGCGTAAATGAAAATTGTGTATAAAATTCAGTCGTAATCATTGTGCACACAATTTAAACTATTCAGTTTGTAGGCATTTGTAGTTTAGGGTAGTATCAATCTGATATTTCCTGGGTAATATGTTCTGGAACTTCATTTAACTCGATTTGACGGTTTAATTGAATCAAAGTGGCCTACCATGGATTGAAAATCTCCCATGTACGTCGAGTGATGGATTTTGGGCAATTATATACTGACTTTGGATTTGGTTGTGAATATTTTCCGAAAAAGACAAAAGGGAAAGATGAAAAGACTGATGGGGACAGGGCACCGCTCATTTTTTCGCCCATAGTAGAGTACGCTGCAATTCCTGAATTCTCTCCACCTAAAGTGGGGTAATAACACAATAGTTATAAACATAATTTAAACAAGGCATTAAGTTAAATATTTCTTTGTTAATTATTTACTTTTATTATTACTATTACTGATCCTTAACAATATCTGTTTTAATAGTTACATGGATCCCAAAACCAAACGAAAGTTATCAGCTCGCGTTGCCTTCCAATTGCTAGTTCAGCCAGGATCATACAAAAAAGGTCCAGCGTCATTTCCAATTCCTTCGAATTTTACTATTGCTTCTTCCTCGACTTCAAGTTCTAGCACTCACCCAACTCATTCTTCTGACCTTGACTGGGAATCTCTCGAATGGTCAAGTAAAGAACAAGGTTCCACTCATGTATCGGCCCTACTAGTTCGTTTGGACGGATTTATTGTTTAATCACGTGATTCTCAAAATGTGTGTGTAGGCGTAACCAGAAATTCCTTCGGGTCATTTCCGTCTGTAGAAACATGTTTGTCAACATATTTTGTGCGTTGAAATATTGGTTATTTTGTGTT
The DNA here is from genome assembly GCA_019776185.1 of Plutomurus gul. NCBI lineage: Eukaryota > Metazoa > Arthropoda > Collembola > Entomobryomorpha > Tomoceridae > Plutomurus > Plutomurus gul. Next base: position 7,447 of record JABASC010001330.1, on the reverse strand, counting down.
TATTTATCATATACATAAACGTACTTGTACTTACAATTTTATGGACTGAATGCTGCCAATACATTATATATAAATAAGCGATCGCATTTATTGAGCAATTTGATGTTACTCCGGTTGTGTTCAAATTAATTTTAAATAAGGTTTGGGCTTCTCTGCAGCAGTCATTAGTTGTCACGAAAGCCGGTTGTAAGATTTTGCCGATTAAAAAATAAAATGACTTTCTTGCATTGCATTTACTTTTTTCGCAATGGTGTTGGTTGCCTTGTATTCCCTTGACGCCTTCAGTTGACGTTAGGGAATGCAATATCAGAATCGTTTGCCATTATCGGTAATTGCCAAAATGGGTAATAAAAAAGTACACAAATTACAAAGATCTATCAACTATCAACGCATATAAAATCCAATCAAAATGTCCACCACTCCAATACAGTACAACCACACAGCGTAATCAAAAAAATCCATGTAATTGAGTGAAGACCGTTACACCCTAACCGAATGCCTATATAAAGCGACAGTAGCTGTAAATACGAACGTGTTGAATATTTTGAATGTACTACTACTATCGCTTGATATAGGCATTCAGTGATGTATTCAGGAACGGTTTGAATTCACTACATGAACTTTGTTCAATGATTGTCTTTCAATTTGAATACTCTAATGGACAGCAAGCTGCATACTTATAAAAAATGTAAAGGCTCCATGGACTATGACTACGTTGCACCTAAGTACCACCACGCTACACCACTAAGAATGAATGGACCTGTAGGTTTAATTTCAAATGTGTATTAATAGTGTTGGAACAACCATTAAAGTAAGTCTTTTTTAGATCTTGTAATCAAAATTAAAATTCGCAAGGACTCGATAAATTTAGGTATATCCATAATTGCATTTGAAAACCATTTGGCTCGGGTATTAGCACTTGAAGAACTTTGCAACACCGCATTATCAGTTAACACCGAATGAAAAATACTTTATATATTACAGTTGTTTAGAGCGACACATTTCAATTGAAATGAAAGTGAATCTTCACTAAAACATTTAACACAGCTGCTGCTGCTGCTTATACACAGAACAACAAATGAAAAGAATTACGATTTCTTCGGATATTTATAATTTTATTACACTTTCAATACACAACCATAGATTAAGAAGAAGTTGTACTAATATCAAACTAAAATCTAAGCTTTTAAAAGTAGTTTAGATGTTCACAGGCACTTAACATGGTACAATGAGTTAGTAAAGGGTGCTAGGAAATACGTATTTGTGAATTTCATTAGATATATGTAGCGTAGAATAAGAGTTAAATTTAAATATATAAAGGTGACAATTTAGTATAAAATTACGAATGTTTTCCTTCCTCCAATTTAGAAGTTTAAGAAGTAACCTACAAACATTTCGTATCGGAAACACTTTTTTTCAGCAATTTCGATTGTGCGTATGTATAATAATCCAACCGTTAGTGTTTTAGCATGCCCTACATACTTCCCTTGTGCTTTAAACAGATTTTAAACAAATTAGGGTAGATAATCATGAGAAATCCTAATGTTTTCGCTATAAAAATAACCATGTGGCTCTCCCGTGAAAATATTACTTGTTCACGATAGGATTTATTTAAAATTCTGCTAAATAGTTTGAGACTACTAGGAACTTCCTAGTAGGAACGAACCAGCAGGAACATAACATTCCGTGTTAGCCAATCCGATTATGTGGTGAATGGAGTAATAGGTGAGCCGGGTGAGCCTAATATTTTGTTTTTTTGACTTGAGATATTCCGGTTGAGCAAAATTTTCGTGAAAATGTAAGACTTAGAAATTGTACACAAGTATTTAATTGTAATTTTTCATCTTATGCATAAATGGCATGAGAGGAAAAAAGAGAAAGGCACTGTACAGTCTATGGTCACAAGAAGTCCATTGAGTGAAAATCGAGATATTCTATGCTGTACTATGCAGAAATGGTCAAATGGGATTGTAGGCTGCTACTGAGGGAACATACATTAATGACGTTTCGAACTGCTACTGACCAGTTTCGAAACACCGTGATCGTAATTCGTACTTTCGTGACACCCTTTGCAAAAAGAATCCTTGTCGTACAATACAGAGAACCGGTACTTCGAGGTATTCTAAAAAAGACACGTCATTGTTATTTTGTATGTGTGGGGGGGAGGGTATTGGTTGAGCAGGAAGGGACAGTGACGACACCAAGGGATATTGGTATTCTAGATGAATTATGGGTGACTTATGTGGTATGTATCTACTTAATATTTACTTATATCGTTGAGATGTTGTCTTTGGTGGGGTACGCAAATACGTTCGTATTTCGCTACAAGAATGCAAACTCACCAACACAAAACGTGCAAATACATATAAATTGCCATACTAAATAAATGAACTAATGAATTGTGTAGTGCATTATGTGTACCCATCCCTACAGTATCCATGATTTATTCTGTCAATTTGCTCATTCAATGGTTATTACAGTGACTCATCAATCAGTTGAAAAATATTGTTACTACAGGTTTTAAGTTCTGCTACCAGAATGAGTACAACGTGTGTGCAGTAACAAAGTAACATTTTTAACCTACATTAGTTTGTAGCGTGCTTAAACATGCATGTGTATTAAGAGTCTTGATAAATCAAGTTTTGAAGCTCATCTAGACTGGAAGTAATATAATATTAATATCATGCACACTAATTGGTAAAGTAGAATGAAAGCAGAGACAACAAAAATTAAAAAGCAAGGTATACAATACATTCATCAAGTTGCGCTATCGTCTTGTTTTGCTACTTATTTATAAATCTACGAGCAGAGAAAATACAGAGTATACGTAGAGGAACTCGTCCTGTATATAAAGAGAAAGAAGGCTTTGTCTTGTACTTTATGTATATAATCTGTTCAGGCCAACTAGCCATATAATTACATGTTACATGCGTCGATCTGGTTCTAATGTACTTACTTAAACCCTAGTAGGTCGAATGTAATCTCTTTTACTTTCGCCGGAAATACTGTCATTGTTACTATTCACCCCTAAATTATTATTTGAAATATCTTCGCAATTACTAGTGTTGACATTGGCACGGGCAGTAAGAAGCTCAGATCTAGTCTTTATTTTACAACTCTTGCTTGACTTTGGATTGTTCAGAAGAAAGGCTGCAGCACGAGCCACGTCCCAATGTGACATTTCTAACACGGACACAACTCTCGCGATATCCTCGATCAAAAGGGACTCTGGCAACAATGCTTTCAATCGGAGAAGCTTCACTGCGTGGGCCGAATCCCCATTTGTGGCGTCAAGTGCCCACTCGCAGTCCTGTTCTGTTGTCTGAAAGTTCCCGAAAACATCAACCATTAATTATAGTTATTATTGCAACAATAAATTTGGTTTATCTACATGACACAGATAATTTGCTTTACCGTGGATCCTAAAATGCGCTGCACTGTTTTGACTTTGGCAGGACTGAATTCCCTCGTTGAAACGAACGTAAAACTAGAGGCTGGAATAGCTGTATTCACTTTGATTGCATTGTCGAGGATTTCGTCATTGGTTGTCCTAACTTTCTCCGCAATAGCGATTGCAGGAGCAGTAGAATTGTTGATTGCAATTTCACTGCCGCTACTGGCAGTACTAAAGCTACTAATATTACTATTGACACTTAACTTCTTTAGACCTTTATCGAATCCAAAATCATTTCCCGTTGCACTAATACTACTATTATTTCTACTATGCATTGCAATGACTTCTCTAACCGTAGGAACACTTTCTGTATGTACACCACCATTACTATTTTCATTACTGCTGACATTACTAGTGCCAGAGTTTCCATTTACATTTCCATTGGTTTTAGCTGCTCGATTTTCGATCGGAGGAGTTTTTACAGAACTTTCACTACTGGCGGGGATAGACGAATTAGATATGGTACTACTAGAAGATTTTTGTCGATCATGAGACGCGTTGAAAATATGAGATTCACTTTGGTTCATAGTCGTCGTATCTCCAGTACTACCGAAATTTTCGTACAAAGGTATTTCTTTTGATGATAATAAGGCAGACATCAAGCGATATGTTTTGGCTTTGGTCATTGTCGTTGTTGCCGCCACAGCGGCTGTCGTTGTGATTTGGGATTGCACAGTGTCCACAGAAGAAGAGGAAGTTACCGTGTCCGCTTGCGGGGGCTCACCTTCTGAACCGTCATTGATATTATCACTGTTGTGGAGGATCGTCTGAATTTGAGCTGTAATACTAGAAATATTTTCTATTGCGGTTGCACTGTCTTTTTTCTCGAGTATCTCCGTTCCTGGGGATTCCTCCCTATCAGATATTGAGTTTTGTGACTCTCTGTTTTGCAATTTAATTTGTGAAGCATTTGTTTCTTTTTCAGGGGTGCTGCGTAAACTTAGAGTGGAAGAGGAGGACGGCAAATGTTGTCTGACTGGTTTCGGGGGTGGGGGAGGAGGATCAAAAGATATGGGAATCTTTGCCGGTATTAATAAAGGATGCTTCCTCTGATGACGAGTTGTGGAAGACCCGTTGCTACCTACAATAGATCTGCCATATTTTTCCCTAGGGGGTAGAGGAAGAACGTTGGGACCTCCACATGCTTTGTTTTGACGAAGAAGACGCAGTCTGTATATATACAAATATATATATAAACAACAAATATTCAACTGAATTCTACTATTAAAAGCACTTAAAGCTAAGGTATGGACTTACGGATTTCCGTCAACTTCTTCCTCTTCTTCGTCAGTGTCATTTCTCGATAAACTTAAAGACCTTTGTTTGGGCTTCCGAGGACTGCTTAGACTACTAAGATTGCTGCTTTTTAAATTTGAAGTTGAAGACGTTGAAGGGGATGATATGAAAGATGCAGGTAAGGAAGCATCAGAAGATTCGAAAAGTTCAGATTTTTTCGACGAACTGCTACTTTTCTCAGGGAAATGAAAACTCATCGACTTATTCTCGTAAGAGGGAGTCAAAAAGCCTGATGGAATATGTATCACAAATAATCAACTATTAATATCACGTGAAGACTTGGAATTGTTTCGTGGCATGATAATACACAGTAATATTTACTATTACTGTTCAAAATAAGTTAACAAAATTGTAAACTAAAAAAGTACCCATTGACGGTTTCTCCACCAATGAATTATATGCTTCTTTCGCCTCTTCTGTCAGTGTGGACTACACGAATATTTAACAAATGAAAATAAGAGAAAACGAAAAATACGAACAGAAACTTTTAAAAATTCTTAAAATAACGAAGGAAAGAACTTACTTGTATATCTGGAATCGAAGCAGCCTCTTGGGAATAATTTCGTCTTTCTCTCTCGTTACTTTTTCCAGATCCTAAAATAAAAGAAAACTTTCGTCGGTGTGTGGGAGAATTCGGTGTTCTCGGTGAAGATATATCGTCCAGAGAATTGTTGGTGTTAGAATGCTTTCCGGGTCTGTCCAAATCAAGCATGGAACGACTAGCTAATTCATTTGCAATGGCAATTGCTTAAAAAAGAATACAATGATTAATCATTTATATGCATTTAAATTAAAATATATTAGCAATCTTTTTAAAAAATTACCTTGGTCCAGCGTTCTTCTGTCTGAAGAAGATATCGGCTTTACCTAATGCAATTTTAATTTCATTTAAATCAAATACAAATGCACTAATGCCAAGTACTGATTATTATTTATCATTTCCTTACTACTGTGGAAAACTTCTTTTTAGACCGTGCCATTTCTCTAAGCTCATTCTTAACGTTATGGGCTTCATCTGGGTGGTCTTGTTGTAAAGCACCAAACACTTCATCAATTAAGCTTGGTCCTCCCAAGTCCAAATCAAAGGGTTTCTTCAATGAAAAAAAGATTATTACTGCAAACACCATAATAAGTACATACATAAGCACGTAAAACCATCAGTCTTCTTGATTACCTCAAATCTCGGACTTTCCAAGGGAGACTGAGATTTAGAGCTGAGAGCTGGGTTGGACAGTCCAATGGCCATTTCTCCGCCTCCTCTGGCCATCATTTCGTTTTCTTCATCTGAAATTTCATGGTACTCATGATCGGGGTCAAGGGCAGTGCCACCATAGCCCAGGTTCACTGGAGCATTCATGTGCATTCTCCGTCTCATTCCGCTGGAGCTGCCGTCAGTGTTCATTTGCGCCGCGGTGGATAACAAAGGTGCTGTGTCACTTGAAGGGATTTCATGCGGATCTTGAAGACATTTGCTTGAGCTAGAAGAGCCTGACTGTGATTGGAATCTCGCAACTGGAGTAGACGCTCCCGATATATCAGACGAAACAGATTCCGGCTTATAAGGAGATACCACTTGTCTTGGCACCCAGCACTAAAAATAACAGAAAAAACAACATCAGCCCCCGCAAGTCGTTTATCTTCATTCCGTCTTCCGCCACAGTACACTTCAACCAATTCTTCGAATCCTACCTTAGAACCCAAGAATGTAATATCGCCGAAAAACTGGCCATCAGTTCCCACATGACCCGTGTGCTTTAAATCGCCTTGTGGACCACTAATCATATCGACACTGAGCCTTCCTTTTCTTAAAGAAGAATTCTTCGAGTCTGTAACAACAAAGAAACATTATCTCCACAATCTCTCCTGTTCACATCGTTTGCAGATCCCATCGTACACAACGATTTACTTGTCTCGGCACAGGTTCCGTGAATTACGTTGTTTCATGAGACTGTATATAGATACACCATAACCATTGAAGTATTTTCTATTCATGCATACCGTTCCGATGAAAGGGGCTCTGACTTTGTTTTACAGACGGGAGACTGGACGCAAGATACGTTATTGTATTTGCGGGATTGAATAAGCCACTCTTGCCGCATTTTAGCACGCCTTTCCACAACACTCCGATGCCTTCATCAGATCCTTGTGCGGGTCTATACATAAATAAGCGTCAATACAAACATTTTCTGTGTGTAGGCAATTTCCACTGGTTATCACCATGAATAATTTACATTAGAGTCTAGTAAATCTGTCTGCATTTAAATAATTTAGTAGCGTATTGTTTGCAGAAGCGAATTGCGTAGAAGCGTTATCTACGTGGAAGAAGGTTATATAGGAATATTAGATGTTTGCAATGTAAGTAATCCTTCTCTTTTTTGCCCTCTCTGTTTCTTCAGGAGGTAAAAGAGACATCCCTCGCTCTAATACAAAATATTCATCATATGGACAAGAGTGAAACTAAAGTAGTATAATGTAATCCAGCTTGAGCGAACTAATGCACGTGTTCCTCCTTAGTTAGTGTACATCTTCTTTGGCACATAGCTATTGAAGCCTTTATCAAAACTGCGAGCCAAAGGTACACCAAACCATATAGAGAGTACACATACCCAGAATATTCTTGTGTGTTCCATTCGTAGGCACTGTGGCATTCAATTTGAATAATTCCATAGTATGAATCTCATTGCCGTCTCTCCAAAT
>JABASC010001329.1:0-24625 GCA_019776185.1 Plutomurus gul | reverse complement strand
TCAGAATGCAATAACCCAAATTGGCTGGTTCATCTTTGATTACAAACTGCATACTATAACATTATCCTCTCCTGTGGGAACTTTTACGTGGTCATGTAGGGATGAGTGGAAATGAGCAAAAAACATGGAATTCATACATTGAAGTAACTTGCATCTTGAAATTTAGAGCACAATAATTGATTATTTTGAAATAATGTCATCACTTTTGTGAGCGCATCATTATTGTTCCAAATCCATAATGAGATAACTGTATAAGTTAGTGCGCTCTCTCAGAACTTAATGAACTGTGAGTCTAAGAGTATTAGGCTTGACTAGAAGCAATAAAATGCATATGAATTATTCAAGAAACCAAAACTTACAGCCAACTAAACTCCAAACGCAAACTCAATTAGTGAGGTTCAAATAGATGATAATAATACAGTTCAAAATGGTAAAATGTTCGTAGGGATCAACGTTCGAGCGCTCTTCATTCAAAAGGCGAAGATAAATGTTCTCTGGAGTGCGATTCATAGTGTTTTCGCCGATACTGCCGTTCCCACGACGTGATACGATACAAACCTACGTTTTGTTTACCTAGCGTTATTCACACTGCCACATTTTTTCAGCATTCCCACCCTCCAAGTCTCATAGACATTTTCGTCACACTGGCTAAGCACATTTCTCTCTTCAAGTGAAGAGCTGAATTTTAAAGGTGAAAAAATTGTCACCCTTTCATTGAATGTCATGAGAATTGTTGGGAATGAATTGGCTCTCCTGCTCATCAGTTTATTATGCAACCTATCTGCTAAGAAATCTAGGTACGCAAATTTACACTGGAGTAGGATCATTCCTTTTCTACTTCATACACCTGCAATATCTCATTTTGTTTACAGTCCTCGTCATCGTATATTATTCTCCATCGATTTATTTCGCTCTCATAGAAATCTAAAAATTTATCATTGTAATAAAAGTATGACAAATTCAATTGTACGAGTCCTGACTTTGCAGTTGCCATTACTATTTTACGCATACTTTGTTCGACTTTTCTACTGCAGCGTTACACTTTTACGCTATATCCGTCACTTTTTTTTGCAAATCACTGGCTTGATTTTGCAACCGTGATAAATAATATGTACATTGAAGACGCAAAAGCATTCTCCAAGGCTGAAATTGTGTTACATCCCTACTACTCGTTTCTATGAGAGGAGGGCTTCCACCAATCTACACTACCATCATCACCTTAATGCGAGATTAGGTGTATGATTCTGGTAGCCACCCATTATGTGATAGAACCGAAAAAAGTAGCAAAACGTAAATGTTTTTTTCTCTATGAATTATTCTACTATATAAATGTTAGAGGTGGGATCGATTCTAACATTATTATTTACTAATGTTCATAATAATTGTATAAAATCGTTTCGATGACGAAAATGAAATCGTGGAAATGATATATTTACATGCATGCTGAATCGAGATTAGTCATGCAAGTTTGACTAAACTATTTTGTCAGAGTCAGTCCTGTCTCTTTCTATACTTTTACAAATTTGCACCCAGCACATTGGTCTGTATCAGTTAGTACATGAACTACTAATACTATGGTATTTAATTGCAAGTGTTGTAGCAGAGCAACCTTAAACCAAACCACAATTGCAATTTGCAATATACCTTTAGGTGTATGGAAATCCCAAAACAAAATTGTACAAAACGCAAAACGATGGATGCTCTAATATTATTTTTATGCTTGAAATTTTGCAAGACTGTAGTGAACATACATACATTAGATACCCTTTTTCAGTGTACAGTATACCAAACTACACTTATTCTACATATACTTCTTTGTTAAGACGAGCTGAATAACTACGGCACTATTACGAGGTCTCCATAATAATCATTTAGTATACTGTAAAAATGAAGTTGTGTTGGATATGATGCTCTTAATTCTGCATACGGATGGCTGGACTTGTACTCGATCGTCAAAGACCATTTAACCGCAGAATAGCCAAAATAGGAAAATGTGTCATAGATATAGTGTGTTTCTCTTCATACCATGTGTCTCCGTAATGGAATTACACTACAATTTCAACCATAGTAGATCTGTGTGTTAAATTTATGGTGGAACAATATACTTTCAGAAAAGTAGCCTACGTTTCACGATGTCTCTCAGTACTGACTCCATCTCAGTCAATCCGAAATGATCCGAAGAGTTCTTCTCAAGCTACTTATGTATATATTACTATTATGTACGCAATAAAACGTAATGTGTTATACAGTTCCATTAAGTAGTTATTACATTACATTGTACTGTTTCATTGATTTTCTTTCACACACTGTAAACCACAATTTGTTTTAAAAAGTCTACCGTAATATATTCTTATTAAATACTAATATAATAGAATAAGTTTACAGTTTAAATTTTTTGTATCCATATTGTATAAAAACTAATAATTTGGTAGACTACTTGTTAATAAGCTGCTTGAATAAAAAAAAATTCACTAATTAATTATATTTTGAGTTTGCATACTACTTTTCTATTATTCATAAGGAAATCTAACACGAACTTTGATACATAGAAATTGAAGTGGCGACAGTGTTAACTTCAATGAAGGTATATTCGATGGTTAGCCGTTTGATTTACAACTTTCCTATTCCTACAGTGAAAAAGGACGTCCGACAGGAAGCATTTGATTGCAGAGACTGAATGGTGACAAAAGTAAACGGGTTGTGAAAAAAAAGTTTATTGTATTACAAATTAATTTCTTATTTCCGTCTCAAACACTACATAGGTACATAGTCTAGTAGCTTCCATGCTCCAACATACTCCTACAATGAAAGTTATTAATATGGATGCTGTTGAATGCAGCTTGTTGGTAACGTTGGGCTCTAGTTAGTGTGCCAGTAAAACATTGTACAAATGTAATTAAGTTTCAAGGATGTAGCATTTAGTTATTATATTAAAACCGCTTATCATGCGATCCATAGTAGGCTTAATTTCCTTGGAAAATGCAATTTGAATGATACCCTCTCGGTTTATGTAATGCTGTGTGCTGATGGATCACAGTCTGCATCTGTCTGCAATTATTATCACTGTTTTAAACATTTCCTAAGTTTGGACGTGATAAGTCCTTCATAAAATCCTTATATCATAATAGTATAATACAAGATTGCATCCGCTACTCGGAGGTAATTAGTAAAGTCTGTGTAAACATTACAAAGATTAATATCAAAAAGACTATACACACCTATCACTTATGGTTAGGGATGCCCATCTTATACTTAAGGAACACTTAATGTCAAGTCAATGCATGAACTTGGAAACAACGAACCTAACAAAAGAAATAAAATGTAAGAACCAACCACATTTAAATAATTACAAGTAGTTTAGCCTTTATAAACACACATCTTGCACATTTAAAAGGATTATCTTTAGCAACAAAAGTGGCATTATAGTCGTAAGTACCCTTGCTTACATACAATACACCGTAATCAATTCTGCATATTTTTTGCAAACCAAATGCTGACAATGAAGTAACAATATTATTATCCCAGTTCCATAATGACTTGCAATTACAATAGCTCAGCTAAAAGAATGGGCGTCAAAAGTACAGGTATCCGACTGAAAACATGCTCTATGTAGTACAATGGTAAAAGAACCAATGCTCGTGTGGTTAGTGACTATACAGCTACGGAAACACTGCTTTCCTGTAAATGAACACAAATCAGAGCAAAAAATATCTGCGACTTGGGTGTAATTATAATTGGAACTTTGATGATGATTTACTGTAATATTTACCATAATGTATGACGAATGGTGACAGCTCTACTAAAAATGTGAATAATGAATTGATTGTGCATTAAAGGGTTAAAATAGTTGAAAGAGTGGTGAAAGAACAGAAGAAAAATGATAAATCATAAAAGTAATGTACTCAATGTCCACGCGTTATTGTCCACAGGCTCGTTATACAGTTAAATCTTCAGTTTATATTGCCTATTATAATCATAATAGTATAATTTAATACACAACTTTAATTCTGACACAAAGAATACAATTGCTTGTAATGTACCAAATACGCGTTTCTAACAAAATGCAATTCAGATTGTGTTGATAACGCTTTTGTGGCGTACTGTATATTTGTTATTGTTTTTATTACAGTAGTTTACAACACTTTGGCTAAAAGAAAGGTAAACTATAAAGCTGCTACAATAATGAACTTTGTCTTCAATTAAGAAACTTAAGTTCCAAATCTCAGCAACACGCTATGCTACATCAACCAGTAGAAACTTACAATTAATGTGTACATGTGTGAAATAACGGTATGCATAGAACACAAGGTGGTTCAAAATGGGTATGCATACATAGTATAAATATTTAATTAATGCATTTTGAATTAATTTGCAAATTTAAACAGGAATTCCGGGAACAAAACGCAGATGATGGTACATTAGGTGAAGTAAAAACAGAAATACTACATCTTGACCTATTTAATAACTCAAATAGACAATACTTGTAAGCACATTAAATTTATTAATAATTAATGAAGTTATTCATTAATAATTAAAAATATAATAAATACAAGAATTAAAGGGGTGTGCATCCGAAAGCAAAACAATACTGGCAAAATTCGATTAGTTTTCATCAAAGATATAAATACAATTAAAAGATTTCTGAAATCTTCGCTAACAATTGGTAGTAAAGTATAGAAAACGTGGACACTAACTAGTAAGGTACTTGCGCACAAAGGACTTTATTTGATTGTTGTTTTTGTGTAGTAAATGTTGTAAATGAAGGACCTGTTGGTTACGAAAAACTATGAAGTCATGTGGAAATTCTCATATAAAGGAGAAAATACGGCAAAACTGGAAATTAAGTGATATAGGTAGAGAGAATCTTAGAATAATTGAATCTCTGTATATTTTCATTCCTTCCGACTTCCGTTAAACAGAAAGGACAGTTGTCGTGATAATTCTTAGGAGACGCTCGTCACGACCAAGAGACCACTCCTGACACTTTAAACGTCGTAATGAAATTGAAAAAAATGTCTGACAAGGAGAGAAGGCAACAGCACCCTAGATATCAACAATGAAACAGTGAACAGGCAGCGTGACACGTAAGTAGTACTCTCTTACAACAACTGAATAACTTGCTGACTGTACGACTGATTTCGCCCACAAAACTTACTCATCCTTTTACAACGCCTATGTTAGCGATTATTTTATGTCCTCGAATAATGACTACTGTCGCGAACTACTTTATCTTTATTTGCCTGCACGTACAATGTTGTTGTGACTGTATTTGTAAAGGAAATTGCTATACAATACATGTTCTGCATATGCATCTCTGCAAGAAAAGAGGAGGAGGAGGTCATTACTGCATAAAACGATATACTTTTCATTGTTGTTAACAAAAGGACCTGTTAACAGGATTTATTAGAAAGAAAGAAATTTCTACTCTTACAGCCTACATACTTAATATTGATTTTATTTTTGGGTCTAAGCAGGTAGGTTGACTACTAAAAAGCATTTTAACTTGTAATTAAATTCATTTCGTGATTGTAATACACTTGCTGGCATTATTCAGAATCTCATTATTACTTTTGTAATGTTCGTATTCATCAATACGGTCAAATTACAGCAATACAATTACAAGCATAATTAGCTATTATGTACATATTTTAGTATTTACTTTAACAATGTAACCACAATTTATTTTGGAAGTCTCATAAGCTAAATACGTTTCAAAAGAGATTTCTTGGTCAATTTCCTCCAAAAAAGTTATTACTATTACAGGTAAATGTATGAATGAGATTCGGGAAATTGATGATAAAAATTTCAACAAAAGTACAGAAAGCATTATTATTTCCTGTTGTCTCGCTGCTCTATACAAGAAAAGGAAGACTGCTGTGGATCGAAAAGTCTGTATTATCGTCTCTTTTGAAATTACGTTTGAGATGGAAAGTGAATTACAGTAAAGTGAATGAACTTGACCTGAACACAATATTCGTATTCGTCAGTATGATGTAGTACACAAAGTATATGTACTACATATACATCTATTCCTTATATTTAGCATTAGGTGCAGAGACAATGACCAAGTGTAGTCCTTCTTGATTTATATGGAATTGCACGCCCCCTCCAATCGGTCTGAAATCTATTTATCATTGTCTTGAATCTCACAAAGGATGTGGTTACGCTTGGATGAATTAAAATCATATTTATTACTTGTATTATTTGTAGAATTTATCTTCCTAACAAATGGCACAACACTTTCTGCAACATCTCCACCTTCCTTTCCTCATTACGCTAACAAACGTCTACACAATAATGTGTAAATTTATACTACAGCACAGTAACAGTAGCACCACGATGATATTTGTGCATAAAGATACTAGATGTGTAACGAGTAGCCTCTAATGCGATAATATCTGTTCCATGAATGCTATTCGTGACCTAGGAATATAATTTGCATGGTACACACACCAAGGTGCAAGATGCATATAAATATAAATGTAAGCACTACATTAAACCTTCACGTTTACACCTACAACAAAAGATTGATGATTTCGTATACAATGCTCGCTTCTTTACTTATATATTGCGTGTTCTAGTACAGTCAAAATATGTACCTATCCGTAAATATTGTACAGATTCGATATGCAAATATCGTGCGCAATGCTAATTATTGACCCGTGATGTTGAACAGTGGCCAATAACGTTCTCAGTCAAGATTCCCCTGTGAGAAAAACGTTTTAGAATGTTTGCTGACATATGTACATAAATAGGTACACACATTATTATGGTAATGCATGTAAACATTGGGTAATTTCTACCAAGATCCCAAGGAAGGTGTAAAGTAGGTCAATTTTTTGCTCTTAGACGATAGCAATGATACACAAGAGCAATGTCAGAATTTTTACCTCAATACCTTTTTCTGTGACGAACTGCTATGTTTCGTGTATAATTTGTAATGCAAAATGTGGAAAAAATCGTAATGTTCATAAGCGATTCAGGTTATTCATCGCATAAAGTGCATTACAGAGAACACCTTTGATGAATTAACGCAAGTACAATCAAAATTTCGACCTGACTGCCTAGCTGGTATAAATTAGGATTCACTGATGAGTATAGGTATATACCTACACAGACACATGATGTGGTAAATAGAGTAAAGTTGATTTGTGCAACTTTTCTTTTCATACAGAATAGATATAATAAAAATTACTTTCTGAAGACGAGGCAAAAGGTTGCACGTGGAAACATCGGCGATCTTAATTGAGATTGAGATTAGAATCAATGTTTTCGTTGTGATTGTTACTTTTTGGTAGGAAGACTTTGTTGTTGTTGTGGGTAGATTTGACTGAAGTGGTTCGCTAACAAACGAAAAAAACTCATTTTCTTCCTGGGAACAGTAGTAGTAAGTTTAACGAGTCTAGCTCTTTCAGTCACACGAAATTGCCCCACAAAGCGCAAAAAATCCTCCTAATTCTTTTGAAGCCTTCGTGGTTTTCATTTACACTTATTATTTCCTCTATGCACCACATCACACATAACATAACATTGGCCACAATGGCAATTCATGGCGTATCAGTAGATGTCGGCCGGCATCGCCAACGACTCCATCATAATCCTACCGTCATACCAAAGCTATGTGTAAAGTAAAGTAAACCAGAACCAGACCAAAGAAAACTGAGTGAGTGATGCATAAGTGCATTGTATTTATCTATCCTAGTACACAAAATAGGTTTGCCTAATAATGCAGTAGACGAAAACACACTTAAACGTATAAACACACATGATATCACAAACACTTTCCTGACCCTGACGAAGCAACTTTAGAGAATAAGAGTATTTGTACCGCCAACTTTTACAAGAAAAAAAATTACAATGGTAACTAACTAATTGTAATGTATTTCAGGCTAAATGCATTTCTTTTCATGAGCAATCATTCCCGACTGCATTTCAAGACCATCTTTTGTTAGTGCACAGTAAGGTGTGTTTTGTTCAAGCTACCAGATTGTCAAAGCGCCTATAATATGTACAATTTTCTGCATCTTATCGTGTTCCTTAGATTTGGCTTAGTTTTATATGTTATTGATGTAAAGCAAAAGCAAAGCTCAAAAGATCGTTTCCGCGATGAATAGGATAAATTACTGACCTGATATGACGAGGATGTTTGATAATAGACTTGTTCGTAGTGGTCGCGCATTTTGCCCTGATTCCTATTTCAATATTGTTTATTTAAAACAATATTGAAATGTAAGGCAATTGATTCGTAAAGGTTAACGTGACCCCAGAGGAGAAATCATTTTAATTCCGAACCGAGCTAACCAAGGTCGTGGACAGATTCGGTTGGCACTACCACCCTCATCGTGACCGGTGTATTCAACTGACAGCCCTTCAGTTTGTATTCCACGAGATTCTGAAAGTAAAATACATTACGTAAAAGGTTAATTTGTACTTACAATCAAATAATCTAAATTTATGTCACAAACAATCAACCTACATAATACAAAATATGTTTTTGTATTAAAAAATTACATATTTACCAATGGCTTAGAAATTACAAAATCGTTGAGCCACATTCAAATATTACCTTCATACAAAATAGTTATTTGGTATTAAAAATAATTTACATTAATTACAAATAGCTTCGAAATTATTTGAAAAAGTTGAGCCACAAGATTTTGTACTTATTTAGGATTGGCTCTTAACAAATAACTTGGAGTTTTGTTAGCATACTTAAGTTATGTTATGTTTTTTAAAATACATTAATTATTCACTTTCTGTCTTACTGGGGGTACTGTATTTTGTAGGCTGACCAAAAGTTGATGCATACACGTATACCTCAGACGACAGTCTGAGGTATACGTATGTGTGTTTGGTGTCAATAAAACTTTGAATTGAATTGTTGAATTCTTTGGTGGAATAGAAAAATGTAATATGGTAGAAGTTACATATCTTTCTAGTTATAAATGAATTTTGCATGAATTCAAACATTCTTACCCCTTACCAAGTGATGGATCACCAAAATTTAAAAAAACGATCATTTATATAAACAAGCAATCTTAAATCCTTACCTAATGAAGAACTACTGTCGTTTCGTTTGGTAAACGATTATATATTGCTTTATACCGCAGAAATAGGAGCATAAAAATCAAACCTAATGAGTGCTCCTTTTTTTGCACATGTTCACACAAAAAATGACTTCAATGTGTGTACATAAACAAAGAACATTTTATCAATCAGACCACTAACTGTATTTAGGCATTCATATTGTGACATATCGATTTTGGTTGCTGTTATCTCTTACGAGCAACATAAAAAATTGCATTCAACTGCAAAATCTATACAATATAAAATTGCAAATTGATTCACTTCAAAAGTAGTGATTTTTCCATACACTACAAAGCAATTACTTTTGAGATACCACTCCAAAGTCAAGCTGCATGCTAATGACTACCTCCATTTGCATTTCCATTCACATAAAATTGCCAAGACCCACTGGCTAAATATTTATCATACATATGTATGAGCTATACGTACTCTTCTCATATATTATCGTATAAAGTTATTCTACCTACACAATTATACTAAATAATCCGGTAGTAAGAACAGACGAGCTCTTAGACGTGGATGTGCATAGTATAAGCAGACCGGCTTTTAATGCAATTTGAGACTTGAAATCTCAAGTGCATGCTCAAGCTCAATTTGCGAAAGGACGACCTCGATTCAAAATGTAATCTATCTAGGTGAACTAATGTACCAATGAGACCATTGAGATCTACAGCAGTACATTAGACCATACCAAATATGTAAGTATATAAATATGTGCAAAATAATTTAAGACGAGTGCAGCATTTTAAATTGTAGTATACATCAAAATATACGTGCCCATATTCACCTGTGTGAATATTAATTTCAAATTATGAATTGTTCTCAAAATGCCTTCCAAATGAAAACTAAATCATCAGATTAAAAAAACGAATCCCTCGTATGTCACATGAGCGAGGATTAGTACAACTCTCTCTGTCTCGAATGCTGTGTACCAGTCGTCGTGAGGCTGGATATGAATACATAATACAGCATGGATACCAAATAGACCATAACTATTCTGGTAAATGGTAAGGACCGTGTGTTTAAAAACCATTTGGATTGACGGTTTGTACGATTTGTTGGGCTTTAAATTAAGGCTTTCAGGTATGGATGGAATTTTAATCTTAAGCTACCACCTAAGAAGAAAATGAGACATGGTGTGCACTATTTTATTTATTTGCAAAAATTGAGGTTAAAAGTTATTTTGATTTGACAATTACAAAAAAATTTTATGCTAGTCGTGCAGTGTGCTTATTGAAGAAATCTAATCAGTTTCAGTAACATTGAATACCTTCTTTCCGGTTTATTGAACCCTGCTTTTAATTATTTAAGTTATGTCTACTTTCGCGTACACTAACATTCTTCCTGAGAGAATCTTATACTTTGTCTAAAAACACAAGGTTAAAATGTTTTTTTGCAATCAACACAATATATATATATATCAATGCAATACATACTCATATACATTTATAATCGGCGCTGTTGATGTTTCCTATTTATGTGTTCCGCATGTTTCCTGTGAGTGTGAACTTCATCAAACTCCATTGTTTCACACTGACAGTTTTATAAAAAATTAATAAAAATAACAAGTTGATAATTCGTTTCATTCTCGGTACCACAATGCATCGCACAAACACAGAAGGTACAAATATAGACATAACAAAACAATTGAGGCTGTTGATTACAATCCATAATATAAATTCTGCAGGCCATTAAGCACAGGGAGAGAAAAAAGCTTTTCTTTGCCATAGAATAGTTCTGTGTATATGGTGCACATCAGTACATTGCATTATCAACCAGATAGAGATTGGTAGCAGAGTTGAATTTCAAAAATACGGGTCTCCCTTCAAAGCAATCGTGTAGCATGCAAGCTGCGCTGATGTCGATAGTGAACAGCTCTTCCCCACAAAAACTAACTTCTTCAAGTTCTAACACCTCCTGCAATTAGACTGTGCGAAAGTTCATCATTAATAAGTGCAAATGCTTTCGTTAAAGCATGCACGCAAACAATTTTCGCCTTCGAAACTAGACTGTTGAAACTACAACAGAGAATATGCAATGAAGCTTTTATTGATAGTGATTAAAATCTTGTCTTATCTGGGCTAAAGCCCATTACATTTCACTTTACTCTGCTACACGTTAGTTAGCAATGTCGATATCTGCTACAATATTTGCTGCTAAGAAGTAAGCACTACCGCCGTAAACGAATTCATCATCCAATTCTTTTCCACTATAGGAATAGTTACTCTATTTTAATAGCTACCATTTAAAATAGTTTTGCCATACAGTGTGTACCTATACATACATACTTAGGTATTAAGTTTAAAATGTTACAAGGGTGTACCTGCTACTTGACATTTACAAACTACCTGAATGTTATAATAAATAAGTAATCCACATCTGTCTATTCTCTTTAAATCTCGACCAGTCATATGGTATATGGTTTTCATTATTCCCTCCATTGTGTTTCCCGTCGTCTCGCCTACTACTTCAACTATACAGATCCTTTGAAAACGGCACAACTCTTTTGCATGATTCGAAATACATTAATTTTTTACTTCTTCTTCTTCTTCATCCATTCTTTCTTTCATTTGAGCTGTTGGTTCCATATGCAGCGTATATTTAACAAGGCACTATACTCCTCTCGTCTCAAGAGTTCATTTTGCTGAATGTATGACAGAGCAGCGAGCGCAAGAGAATGAAACGTGAACAAATAACGGATCCTCTGCTAAGTAGTTTACAGACAGAGACGCTCACCGACTTGAATGGACTATGGAATGATGTTCACATACTTTTTCTTATAGAATACACCATGCTTTCAGTACAATAGGTACAATACACCCGATTTGTATTTCATCTGCATGAACTTGAATTGACGTTGACTGTTTGATGTATGCGTGCCATGGGAAGCCAGCAGGAGACACTTTCAATGTGCTCTTTTACAGTGAATAGGCTGGGGCTGGCAGATTCAACCTGAGTTAAATTGTAATGGACAATGTAATACCTTTGCACACAAAAAATTGCAATATCGCAACACGGATAATATTCATACAAATAAGTCTGCCGACTATCTAGCGTAGATGTACAATAAAGTGCATTAGCAGTGAGTCCACTGTGCAATATGTACAGAAGATATGAAAATGAGTATGACACACAATTGTAAGAGAGATTTGAGTAAATGAGTATATTACTGCCATAGAAAGAAGCATTTGTGTACGTATGCATGTATAATATAAAAGTAGTGTGAATCTAATTGAGATTTCGAGTGACTGACTGCCTTACAAATACTGACTGACTACACTACAGACCCAAATAATATTTTGAAAATATTTAATACTCAGCTCGACTGTTGCACTTTTTGTTGCCTGCTTCGTTGTCGGATCCGACTGAATAGTACGAGTAATTTCTATTTACTTTTTGCAGGTTCTTACAATGTCTATACACTTCATTGTAACTAAAGACGGCCTCTGGCTTTGTAGTGATTAGTCTGCTCCGTTCTCTCAGAGAATGTTGTCCTGTCCTCTACCTTTAGGCAAACAGAGGACTGACGAGCAATAAATAATATCATGTCCTGACGGGACTGACTTTAACGCAGTCAAGTGACTGTCTATAAATACTGAAATAATAGAGCGTACCTACTTGAGTTGAGCTTGAGACGCCTTCACGCGGCATGTAAATGCCAATCTTAGAATGTATAAATCATCGTTGTCTTGTACTACTGTTTAGTGGAAGAGACAAATGCCCACAACCAAGCACAGAAGAATAATGAATAATTAACACATTATTTAGGGTTTGAATAGCAGGCCACCAATTTTGTATTTGTCTCATTGTATTTGTTTGGAAAATCATCCACTTGTCGAGAGTCGTTGAAAAAACAGTGAAAAACATTTTTTGTGGATTCACCAACAGTGTCACGTCTCAAAGGAAACATTAAGCAATCTCTTAAAAGTGTGATTTGACGATTTAATTCATTACCAGGAATTCGTGGCGCAATAACGTAATTTTTCTACTTTTTCTGTCGTATGCAGAAGCAAAATAGAAATCCCCCAGTTGAAATATATTTATCAGATATAACCCTCTTGTATTTATTGTGTCCTAATTTACTAATTCATTTCGAACAAATATTTCGATCCACACAAATTCTTGAGTTTGAGGATGCTTTGAGAATTCAAGTGCCACATTCCATTTAAAAGCATGAGGGCTCTATTTTCTCCTTTTGTACAATTGTATTTGGAGGAAACTTACATCTTGGCGTGTGCATTCGTTTTACTTTTGCCTGTAATCGACAAACATATACAAACACACTGTCTAGCAAGAGTTTGTTTAGCACCAGTAATGCTTGAAAGGATGACACTTACTCAGAATGCAGATACATCATAAGAGTATTTATATATATGTACAGTACATAATAGGTAGCTCAGTTAATCACAAAAGAGGACGATAATTTCCATCTCAACAACACAAAGGGAAATCTACTTACAAGTGAGAAGTAAAAAAATAAAGAATATAAACACATGAAATAGATTGGAGCAATCTTTATGTATTGCTCCAACATTTTCTAAGTATCTACAAATTATTTCGCAATTTATTTTGATTAGCTATGCATCTTTACTACACTACTTCCACATTTCCATCAGACATCTGTCTGTAGAATAATATATTTGCTTCTACGGGGAATTTGAGTTCCCATTTGTTGCAGTGTAGTAATGAACTCTGAATGAAACTACAATTTAAATATATTATCCACACTCTGATGACAAATGTCTCTTTAATGAGTAAATACAAAGCTTTTAGAATGCATACAAATAGTTCACAAAAATAAACACGTGTTGATGTATTAATATTTTTCACTACCTACCTACGTACTACTTACTTACGTATGCACAATAACGCTATAGCATTGCGTGTAATAATTGCCGTACGCAGTCTTCCTACACAGAAAAGTAAACATAACTGTATTCAGCACTCAACACTCTAACGATCAGTCACACTCATATCAAACGGGCTTGATTTGCTGCTCATAATTGTTTGTAATCACAATCGCACAATGACTTTCTATGTTTATCTGCTTATGGCACGACATGGGAAAAGGGTCAACGGAGAAGAAAACTTTTACTTACTACTAGTTGCATTAATCATTAAAAGTTGTTTGCTACCAACTTGTAAGTTTTGTTTTGTACGCTTACGCACGTATACTAAGCATTCTTTAATAATAGGTGTACTAGTACAGACTTCACTGTAGAACGGGAAAAAATGAGGATGGCAAAATGAAACTAGATAAAAGCATAAAATTACACTCCCAACCGTAGGCCACTTATAAAAAGACAAAAAGTGCCCGGACTCTTTTAGTTGGTAATGCAAGATTGAAATTATATTGTCATTTGTGTTGGTGCAAAGAAAGTTGTTTATTTCCATCTATTCTGCTCAGCATTTTATTACTAACTACCTTATGCTACCTATCATCTCACCATTCATATTCTATCTCTGATTTAATATTATACTAAAAAGCTAGTTCAAAGAGAATTCCTGTCAGAAGAAGAAAAGAATGAAAATTGAGGAAGCACTGTTTTCAGGCTCAGATTGATTGTGCATGTCTTTTTAGGCACTCTCAACTCCATTAGCGATTCGTTGTTGTTAGTATGGTTTTACTTTGTGATTGCTCACAACACAGTAACTAACATTGAATTGAATCTGAATTGCACTGTGCTCTCGAGATTTTCACTCTCCATATTTGGACCAGTCAGTCTCTTTGTATATCAAGACAAAATTCAAATAGAAAATAAAAGTTTCAGTCAGACAGACACAGAGAGAGAGAGAGCAGGAATAGGGACAGAAACCTTGAATGGAGAGCTTGCTTGTTTAGTCAGACTTGATTTTCAGTAGACACTACTATTACACCATGTACTGTACTGAACTCTGTTGGCTTTGACTTTTAAGAGTTGAAAAAATCATACAGATATATAGTGATATCAAAAGTTTGAGATGATGGCATGGAATGCGATCTGTTCTGAAGACTCAAGCAGGTGGAATAAGTTCAAGCCTTCTGACAGACAATGAGAGTGAGATGCAGCAAGCGGTGATCATACTACTACACTATATAGCACAGTATATAGAGACTCATTCATACATGGTTTCATTTGGCCAGCAGACATTGTGTTCCACACTAGGATATGGTTTTGCTTTGGTTTAGCCAGTCAACAGACTCTTCATCTCATTCACATATTTTCCATCATTGATACTCCCCACAAAGGTAAGGTTGGTAGGAGCGCAACAATGCCTTATAGTGTGAGGAACACCTATACACGGCACACAATACAAATTTATATGACTGACAAAGAAGAGTTGGCCTAGTATCATCTCATCCGCACGTTTCGGGGACCTACTGACCATATTCTACACATACAACAATACAATATGAGATGTACCGTACAAGTGTAGATCTCTAAAACTTGTAAAATGTTCAATCTCACATTATGCACAGTGCTTCATACAAAGATGGATATACTAACAATAAGCAGTAATATTAGTGGGAAACAATTCTCTCAACACATGCTGACTGACCACACCTTTGTTTTTCCTCGACTTTGCTGTTCTTCTTGTCTGTCGGTTGTCAGTATAATGGTATTTGCAACCCATTGAAGCATTTTTTTCTCCTCTACACCACTTGAGTGTTCTACATGGTGAATCTGGTTCTATTTCTTCATAGATCACCACACTCAAAATCGCACAATGGCATATCTAAACGTAATTGCAACCGTAAAGGGCACTTGATGAGATGTGAATTTTATCCACTAATGGTTTCCTACATAAGCAATATCCAGAGAAGAAAACCCAGGGCGATCTTCTGTATTTACACGGCCATTCGATTAAACACAGAAGAGTTGATATTAACAAGGATTTAATAGCTTAAAGGGGAATTTTGCAGATTTTCCACACGTACAATAACAGTACACGTACACATGCATAATACAAATACATTATCATGCAGCACTAACAAACTGGCTTGTGAAGAACTTTACTACAGGCCATCATTTGTTCCACTGATCTTGATCCTGAAACACACCCACATTCAACGTCTAACAACAACACAACTCATACATACGAATGAATGAACTGAAAAGTGTACAGTGTGATTACCCTTTACTCAGCCACCTTTTGCACGTGCACAAACCTTGTTGATTTTACAACAACGAATTCTTCAACAACGAAACGGCGTACACAGACAGCGCACCCATACATTTAGGTACGTAGTGCCGTATGGTACACACAATTACTTATTGACAAAAAGGTGTGTGCTGTGCACTCTATGTGTATAAATGTACTACATAGCGGAAGGAGTACATCGTAATTTAGGAATTACACATAGACCAATGTATTTGCATACATTACTATGCTCAATTTATTTTGTAGTTTTTTCTAATTATTACTTTTGAAATATCATTGCAATCCATCGTATGTTCAAATATATCGGAATTTAGCCATTACTCTAACAAAAACAAGAAAACGGAGAACTTCACGTTGCAGACCCCTACTGTGAGTTCTCTGAGAAAAGTTATTAGCTGTATACTAAATCGAAAACAAATTTTCAAAGCCCCTTCGGGCAGTTAAGAATACACTAATTTGAAAGATGAAATGAGATATTGACAACTCTCCTTATTATCTTGTGTTGTATACATCTAGCCTAGTATGCTAGTAAATAAGAAATGCATCAACTATTTTAATTCATTGATGTCTGAAGTACATTGTACTTGTGGTATATATGTTAGGTTGAGTAAAGCATTTCTATGAAAGTGCATTATAATTGCCTTACAGTCAGTTGACACCAGAAACCTTTAGCCTGACGAGGTAGTCATGCACTTCATCTGCACGAAATGTTGGTGCAATGGGAAGGATGCCAACACAAAGTCAACAGCTAGCCAATATATCTCAAGTATGAGAGATGCAAGTGAAATTGTATGTTGGATTCAAGTGACAGTAAGAAAACAAGGTAAAAAATGAAATCAGCTTCTGTTCTAGTTATTCAGAACAAGTGCACGCATTTAAGAGGACGTCAAAACATGAATTCAATGTCTCCTCAAAATTTTCTCATCAACACCAGTTTGTCAAATCACTTTCCCAATATTTCAATCAAGTTTTCTATTTACATGCTTAAAGTATGTGCCATGGTACGTGTAATGGTCGTTATCACAATCCTAAACCAGCACCACTTCAACGTACAAGCACATCCATACCACGATTTTCTTTTTAGCAGACAGCCAACGTACTTTCGACAGCGGAGACTAAATAGGTAGCTACTGTATACTGATAGTAGGTATCATGACAAATTATAATTTTACAATGCACGACAACAGTGCACGTAATATCTGAAATTGGTTGGAAATTCTCTGAAAATCTACTTCATTATCGCTATTATTAAAACAAGTTTGTAGCAACATTTTTTCTCATCCATAAACATTACATCTGTGAGAACATTAGTATTGCGTACAAAGTACAAATTGACATGACGAGATAATCAGAGTAATGTGGGAATATAAATAACAACTAGAAAGGTAATTAATAGAATTTTCAAGATAATTTCACTACATACTTAAATTACGAGTGCAATTTCTGTGTGGAGAATCTAGCATAAACGTAATTCGTGCTATCACCACATTCATATCGATCGTTAACATGCAATATAAATATGGCAATGTGTAAAATATTGTGCATATTCAGTTTTCAATTTTCATTGCATTAAGCATTAACTTACCCATTAGTAGGCAACTGGCGCTTGGTAAACAGAAAGTCTGTGCTCACTCCCAAAGAAAGGATGACACCAATAAAAACGCATGCCTGCCTGCGTTGAGAAATTAAATGAAATGATAACTCAATTTCGCATTGCAGCAGCACTACTGATACAAACGACGAGAGATACAACTTTTTCCTGTGAGTACAATTTTAAAATACTTTAATGGCTTTTATCCTGGGAGACACTGTTACACGAAGTACTGATATACTTTTTTCTTTATACTACTATAGTATACCTAGTCCTAGAGCCTAGAGGGTAAAAAGTACGAGTTGGTGACCAACTGCAGAGTTTAAAAAAATAAAACGAGTTTGAAAAGGATCATATCCATTTTACAATTCCTACTGATAAATTTCAACCCACCAGTAACGACACGACACACACGTAATACACGCAAATAAAAGTAAGGATGTAGAGATCTGTCTGCTTCCACTTTTTACGTGATTTTTGTGATTGTGAGCTAATGGTGTATTGTAAGCCTATATCTATACAACCATTTGTTCTTTATGGTTCAGTTTAGTAAGGCGAACAATATTGTGAGATTAATTTGTCCACAGTGGACGTATGACCGCCCCTATTCACTCGTGACATGGTAGTACATGGCAATTTGCACCACAGAATGGATGAACTGAATTTTTGACACTTTCTCTCGAAAATTGCCTAATCTTGCAATACGTGCAGTTTTAATGCTGAGGTATTAAATATCTGCTTGCTGTGAATTTATTGTTATTATTTGGCATGATGTGATGTGATTATGAATCTTGTCCAATAATGAGAAAGAGCACAGCATGTACACAGAGTTTCTTCAGTAGAGTGGGCTGTAGTAACCATAGAATGCAGGATTGTTAACATTCATTTCGCCAACAATCAACTTTGCAATGTTTATCCCTAATAAATGCATTTACAATGTTTATACTATGACAAAATTCAGAATGCATCACAGTTAAACTTTTGGGCAACGCAAGTAGGAAAGGACAATCGTTACGTGCGACAAATTTATAAGAATGGAAGTCTTTGGCACAAAGACATGCAGCGTTGCTTTTGCCACGGTTTCACAAAGGAATTGACTTTGAATTACGATTATTGTTTATGGCATAGAATGAGACAATTTGCAAAAAAAGTTCTAATATTTGTATAATAACTTAGACAAAATTTAAATATTGCGGCAACGTCTTATTGTATTTACAAGTGATTCTATCTTAAATTATCAGCAGCTCAAATGCAAATTTATATAAATTTGCACACATCGCAGCACTCATTGATTTATAGTAAACAGGCACAGATATCACAAGCACAGATATCTACATATAAACAGGTAATACAAGTTGCGCCGAACGATTTTTATTTACTAAAGTACAAATAGAAACCAAACATTGTATGACAGTTCTGCAAAAAGACTTTGCAAAACGACGTTTTGTGTTCACCTAAGAGTAAATGATGAGAGAATTTGTAAATTGTCGCTATCATTACGAGATACACACAATGCAATCATAGAACGGAATTACTTGAATGTGAACTCAACCATCAACAATAATGTTTGCTAGGCAAAATGTAAATAAATTTATCATAAATAATTCAAATTTAATAATTTCCTACCCCATTCCCTTTCCTAAATTGTGCAAAAAAAATTCTGTGTGGGTGCTGTGAGAAAAAATGGGAAACAGAACACAATCTCATTAGAAATTTAAACTTAAGTCGACTGCATAGGATTTGCATTTCGAATGACGACGTTACACAATTTGATAAGTAGGTACACATCCCAGGCACAATGTTCACGATATAATTGTGTGGTACTCTATTCAAGTTTCTAGAGAAAGAATTGGTACACGTACGCGCACCTACTATTTACTATTATGTGTTCCTAAAGCCATGCTCATGAAATTCTAAAGTATCTGCTCGATAAAAATTATCATGAAGTAATCTCATTCTTCAGAGTAGGTACGCTCTGCAATCGTACGAAATTATTAGGCAACGTTAATAAGCTGTACTCGAAATCGGCTCGTGATAACACTGTCATAATTAAATTATATCAATAGGATTTTGCGTTCCGCTATTATTACTGACTTCACATACTTTGTGGTGTGCCAAAAGTAAGCTGAAGGTTCTACCATTCCGCTTCCTGGCTTGCATTACCAAGATACAGTCACCTAGTTAGCGAATTACTTATCGTGCCATCGTTAAAGTGCAGTGTACATGTTACACTTCATTAATAAAATCTGTCTTCTTTTAGCTATTTATGTCTCTACAGTGTACTTGTTGTCAGTGAACAAACCTATTATATTTGGTATCTAGATTGTGAATTCTACTGTTAATCTTAATAACACTTTGCTTCCCCTATCTTATTGTGCAATGTCAGTAGCACTTTGCAGTAGACAACACAAAGCTTCGTTTCATAGAAAAATGAACGTGCCACTTTTATTATATGTACATGCTCATAAATTACATTGGCTGCCTGTTAGAGTAGCTAAATAGTATAGGTAATAGGAATTTAGTGAAAATAAAATTATTTTTTGTCAAATATACATATAATGGTTTAAACACTTATAAAATACATAAAATCCAATTTTATCTTATTTCATAGATTTCGTTTTCACGAATGATGTCTTTCCAAAGATGAGATCCCCAGTTTTTCATTGTGATGTCCCTGTTTTTTACGCATGTGTTCAGCTCCTTTTTGCTCGTACTTTCACATTGTAATCGTTCATGTAAGATACAATAGCAGGAAATTATTTAAAAAAGCAATATATGAAATGAAAACATGACACACTTTCTAACATTTTGCAGGATGAACTGCGTTGCACAATCCGAGCAAGGGCAACCAAAGTCCCTGGCTACAAAAGTCCCGTGTTTTTTGTTGCCACAAATCAGCTATGTATATAATGTTCTGTTCAGGTAATGTGAAGGAATCCATAATAAAATTCATTTATGTATGCCTTCATGTTTATACATACTTTGGGAGTTATGGCGTATATAATGTATACCCCTCACGATGGCAAAGCATGGTTTTATACTTTTCTAGTGGAAGCCTAGTTTGTGTTTACGTTCGTAGCGTACCGTATCTATTTTCGCAAGTAATCAGCATGCATTGACTTAGAAACACATTCTTGTGCTTCAGGGCCCTTACGTGACCAAAGATGTAGGATTGATAGGATTAACACTTATGGGTCTCCTACGTTGGCTTTAGTAGGTCGCGCAGCGATATTAAGAATTTACATACCTATACATACCTATAAAACTCATACAAACAGTGACGTTATAATATTAAAGCCTTGTTTTCTCAAGTTCATGATGTTCGCACTAAACACACATACCTATACATATATAGTAGTTGAAACTACCGAACTTATTTATGACCGAAACGGATGTTTTCAGATTCAGACACCACTGTCCGACTACCGACTGAGTTCATCACAACATATGTATTACCCCACTGTAATGTTAGCGGTAAAACATTCATTTTAGTCACGCAGATATAAGAATCCACACATGACTCCTGCAAATTACATGAGTGCCACTTGTTATATTCTCCACAAGAATTCATAATATCGTTAGATTTATCAGATAAATGATGACAGTACTAAACTATTGACTTTTTTTTTAAATTATTACACTCATATTGTTTAAAAATTAACTTTTTGTTGTTTACCGATTTATCACCAAATATTTCGTAAAACTCTTATCAAATTAGAAGATTTTTCCTAGGTTGTTCTGACTCACTTGACCATACAGCTGCTGTAAAATAATTACTGCATGGCTTATCTGTGCACAATTACGTAACATGTTAAGTCTAGTTCGAGCATCTGAACTTCAACCCGTCAAAGTTTTGTACATACGGTTTGAGTTGAAAACGTATTCGATCGTTTAATCCTATTTCATAGTTGCTCACCCTGAACCCATGGTCTTAGAGCATGAAGGGTGAGCAATTTATATTTCACCTAGTACGCTGTTTTATCAGAACGAAATAGACAATTAAATTAGATGATTAATTTGATACATCAAAGTCGCATATACTGAATCCGTACTTAGACCCATGTCTCGCCACGTTTTCCACGTATTATCTTTTATTTTCCTAGTTGTACAAACACATAATATTGAACAATCCTACATTCAGAATAGGTAGTTCACATCATCAATTTTAGCAATACACCAAACTTATTACATGACACTAGCGGATTTACTAAAAATGTTAGCGTTCGTATCTTTGGCGTCCTCGTTTTCAATGGCGTTCCTCGTAACTTAAAAATACAAGTTACGGCAATCCCAATAAAATCATTTCACCGCTCGACTCTCATATTATCTGCATTTGTATGTACATGAGTGGAGGTCTGCTACTGCTACTCACATTACATTAAGACCCACAAAAGTAAAACAAACATCCCAGTCTATAATGTAAAGTGCTGTATAGATAATACGGAGATTATTAACATGGAGAAAAATGCTGCAAGCATGACTTAAAGCTGGATTTTATAGTGGGCGCATAGTCTTCCAAAAACGAAGCACACATTTGTAAAGTAGAAAATATGGAAGCATGTTTGCTCACATTCACATTATGTATTTCTCAGGTATGTACTATACATGTATTACGACAAGTGCGCTATATTACGTAGAATAAGTGCGAGCCGCTCGCAGAGCCTCGAGGTGGGAACAGTTAAGTCAAGCTTAAAAGATTTTAAGTTAACATTTAAGACAGCTACAGCGATTAAGACTAGACGAGAAAAAAACTATTAAAACACCATATTATTATTACACATAACATTAAGCCCATTACATGCCTACCAACAATGAGCGCCCACACCTTTCGTATGCATCACAGAACTCGGCACTTAAACTCAAACGTTAAATAATCCATTCTTAAGCCCATTATTATGTTGGACTTTAAAACTGAGAAGAGAACAAAGAACATTTTCAACGGAAAAAATATGGAGATATTTTTCGTGGACGTGCATGCATAATAGTTAATACAATATATTTCCTATCTCCATCACTCACACAGGCCGAGACAAAACAAATGCATGTGCTTATTCTTTTACTTACCCTTGCCCTGTCTTGTTTGAGGTTTCAGCCCTTCCTCACATTTACAGTACAACAATTCTCACAAATTCATTCATTCATCCCCCACAAGTCTAGGGAGGGAAAATGTCTTCCCAGACGTTCAGTCATTGGAGAGAATTGAAAAGAAATGCAGTGAATCTTGACAGCTAAAAATGTACAAGAATAGAGAACTCTTGCCTGCTAGAAAATTCTTCATAGTACATTATCATGAATACGAATGCAATAATGAGCAACCTTTTCCTGCACATTCTATTCAAGTAATAGTAAGCTTATGTGCACTTGACTTTGCCTTAACAAAATCCTACCTCTCTAGTGAAAGACAAAACCTAAACTATTAGTAACGAAATACATGTGAGACCACACCAGTCTTGATGATTAAAAAGTATTCCCTGGGTGCATTAAAGCTCATGTGAATGCGTTAGTGCGTAATATTTTGTGGAATTCTCGAATTGCGTTCCTTAACGAGGAATATCAATTAGAATTACTGCAAGATATAGTGAACCACCGTAAGTATGCATTTATAATAGATGATGTGTTACTGGATGCAAGGATGCGGTCGAATTGTAATCCAAGATGCTGAGAGATGTGTAATAGGAATTCAACATTTTTAGCGTTTGTGGAATCTGCAGCAGCAGAAGGTGCATTACCATTGGAATATTTCTCATATGTACCAGCTCTATCAATAACCAGTTGAAAAGTAGACTAACCAAGTCTTGTTAATAATAAAATGATTATAAGGTGAGCATATCGTATCTTCACTTCCATTTGCATTTACTTGCCGGTTGTGAACGTTGAACTGAAGTAACACTCTCTGGATCTTGTTTAGGGAAGCATCAGGCCGTACATATCATATTGGACAAATGTACTCTTGCCTTCTGAAGATAATATGTTTAATACCTAATTAGGAGGTAAGAGAGTACGGATCATGAGTTTACGCAGTGTAGTAACTATACAGTGGCTTAAAGGTATTTCCCACATATCCTTTATTCGTACTACAATTACCGGCGTACAGAGTGCAAGGATCCTATGGATTGATGAAACTATAATAATGGAAATACTGGGAATGAGAGGAATACGGAAGGATGATAAGTGAAACATGCAGAAAGATATTTAGATATACGATATACCTAAGCGTAGGAATCTGAGCAATGCGAGCTGCAGACAAATAATAAATGCGATTGCAAAGCTTACGAACAGACAACAAAGATAATACAAACAAAGAGCTACTCACAATACTTATTACAATATGGCACCAGTGCTGATATGTACTATACTAGGTAGTGAAGCACTAGAATGTACTTGATGCTATTTAGCTATCTAGTTATTGGCAATCATCGAGTTTTCTACTTCTACTAACTAGTGATTGTACTAAGACTGCATTGCATTGCATTAGTTACAGACAGGTGTAGTAGGTAATAAGGCAGCGCAGCTTATTGTTAGTAGTGTCTAATTCTTAGGCAAGACACGCAGCAGCGCAAAGGCAATGCCTTTTTAGTACAACGAGCACACTTTACCTGTCCAGCTAGTTTTCTAAACACGATTTGAAAAAAACTGAACCGACTCCGATGAAATAGGCCATTGAGCTCGTTGAGTAGAAAATTTGGAGATTTCTACTACATTTTACTACTGCTGCATGAAAACTGCCAGTTTCCCACTTTTTCCTCTTTGGCCACAAGTTGATGAAGTTTTATGATGGTGGCTGGTGACTGGCTGAGCGTGCCT
>JABASC010001328.1:0-24643 GCA_019776185.1 Plutomurus gul | reverse complement strand
AAAGTTGTTGTAGATTGTGCTGAGGAATTATCTGGAAATAAACAAGTTGTCTTCACTCTCAACATTAAGTAAGTAAGTAACAGTAGGAATTAAATGCGAGTAAATAAATAATACATACAAGTAAAATGTTTATATGAAAATCAGTCGATATATTCTCTGGTAACTCTCTCGTTTAACAAACATACAGCATATCATATCATATCGTATAATATTGAATTAAATACCTCCTCCTCGTAAATAAGCATTAATATTTAAAACACGTGTACATAACATCGACATTTTTAACTCATGTAGCTAATTAGAATTTCATTTATAATAATGCTTTCTTCTACAACCTTATATTCCACATATTATAATATTTCAAATTACATAGAGATATCAATCACTCCGCTTTCACTAACACGAAGAGTCTTCTAAAAAATCCATTTACATTATTTCACTAAGTCAATAAAGTACGCATTCAATAAACTATGCATACACCTTTAATGCTATTATTATTCAAAACAACTGCAGTTCCCTATATATTATGTAATACTAAAAGTCAACAAAAGTGATATTGTTATTATTTCATGTGTGCTGTAGCCTGGCGCATTACCCAAATTTAACAAACTATTTGAAAAACCTTACGCGTACAATACTTGTTCATTATAGTGAAATACTTGTAATAAACTCGCAATGTAGTTTTTTTTCAAATCTAAACTTGTAATCATTAATTGCTACGATTATTATCAAGAGAGTTAAAAATGAAAACATTGGGCTCTATAAAGACATTTTATATAAGCACGCAGAGTCTTTGTTCTTATAGAGTGGCAACTATGTAGTCCTACTAACAATTATTGTAATTAATGTATATTAAAACCCAGTAGAGTTTATACGTAATTAATTTTTACCATATTATAACATCTACATACATAAGTCCGACCGTAAAGCCGAAATTTTTATCCATACATAATATTATGCAGCTTTTATTCTAGAGCTCATCCCTTTCTGAATCACGCAAAGTAATTCTTCATTTGTATATATTGACATCAAAACATGTAATTATTTATTATGGAAAAGCTTTGTCACCCTGAAGCAAAATTTAAATGTCTAACACGCGACCACCACAAATTTGTAAGTGTGATTCTTCTGGGAAAGAAAACGAAATCAACTGAAAACAATGGCAAAAAAATAATTACATGCTTTGGTACATCTGGAGGAGTCCCATTTTTTGTAGCGGAAAATACAAACCAAATAAACTGTACAGTTAAAACTGTCTCCATGAGTCTGGCATAAATATTATAGTATAATATTATAGTAATGAATCAATTTCTCGATTACTTATAATGGAACAATCAATCGATCAACAATTGATCAGGTTAATCTATCGCGTTAAAAATCCTCACATTTTCACTCACAGTAAGCCTTTTAAAATAATCGTATTTTAAATTAGTGTTGATTGACCTAAATGACTAAGTACGTTTCTCCTATAATATTTTGACAGGACCTCGACCTATGACACAGTTTGCACTTACATTGTGTGCATTTACGTACTGAATGGTACATATATAGGAACACTTATTTATCATTTATTATATATGTACATCAATAACGTATATATAGTCTTCTAACTTAAACGGAAATATGTACTTCGCCTTGAGAGTGCATAGTACACACACTTCGTTTGGGTTCCAACGAATACGCGGGGTAGTGGGGAAGAAGGGTTATACATACTGACACACAATATGCACGCATAAGAGAAAACCGTTCAATTTCAATTCTTTTCTGTTCAGTCCATTCAACAAATTGTAGTAGATGCATGCGCGGATGAATGTAAAAGGTAAACTATCGCCATCGCCACAAATTGAAAACCTACATTACAGAACCAATACTTTTTGAGTGCCTTTGAGTACATTTCTAAAGTATACGGAGAAAGTTCCACCAGATCCCTGGCGGTTGGCTAAAAATATAATGTAAAAAGTCGCTCATACTACAACTACAACCGCCTAGGCAATGAACTAAAACTAAAATAGTACAGCATTATTCTATCGAACACACACTGAAAATTAGAATGGAAAATTTCTTGAAAAAAGTAAGTAAAAATAATTAGGGAAGCCCCTAAAGGTTTCAATGCAAGCCAGCATCTTCTATCTAAATGTTTGTCAACACATTCATCTACTATGGAAAATTTTATTATTTTCAATTTCTCCCATTCGATTTCCTTAATAATCGTACCTTCAAACAAGTTCACTCATTCAAACACATAAGCGTGTAAAATGAATTTGATTTTTTTCTTCATATAATTCGACTAGGTAAATATTTATATAACTTTCAAATATATTTTAATTATTTACATTATAAATATGGTATACGTACTTTCTGTGAAAAGATAATTGACATTGGCAATGACGGAGTTGTACTGAGGAATACCAGATGGGCAAATTCAATTTTCTTTTATTTGATACTTCCTCCAACTAACTAAGTGAAACCAAATAGATGATCCTGCACATATTGATACGTAAGTACACGAAGCGTTTATTGGCGTAGCTAGAGAGTTAAAAATAGCTCGAATAAAGACTAGCTAAAGGCTAAAAATAGAGCTTTAATCAATACATCAGGTGCTGGGATACAAGTTCCAAAGTAAAATCCAATTTTATAAAATGCAATCAACTTTCTTCCCCTCTTACTGCGTGCAAATATTATGCGATGCTTTTCCAACCACTAATTACAATAATAAATAATAATAATACACCTACTGTAAATAACTGTGGTAGATACAGATGTATACTTGTTCTAGTCGTCAAGTTTTCCTATCACACAGTTAATAGTCGAGACATGTTCCATTCGACTGCTACTTACAATGTTCATTTGTTGTAGTAATGGCCTCAATTAACTAATAAAATGGTGATATTTCCTAAAAGCCTGGATATGCAAGTAGTGTGATTCAAACAGTAAGTGAAAGGGTTATTTGTATGTGAAACAATAAACCTTTCATCTTATGCCTCGTCGCAACAATCAAACTAATTATATTTCAATTAACCCATGAAGTAAACACATACAAGAAAGTAATTGAATCGCATGGAAATTGAAAAGAGGTAAATCAGCAATTCAGACTCAGCTGTTCATTGTGCCAAGTCTATCCATCCAGCAGCAAAATTTGATGTACTACCAACTTGTTCACCTTATAAACGTATATTTCGATTAGCATTATATACTTGAAGAAAAAGCTAATTCATGAATACCCCTCTCGTTTACGATTGTCTCTATATTTAATATAATGTGTGCTACGTATACACAAACACAAACGGACAATTTGCAGTCGCTCATAAATAAATGCAAAAGCACTGAACTGATTCGGAACATAATAAGGTTCCTACGTCTCACTCCTTTAATGCACACTAACTCTTTGTTAAACTCACAACAGCTTGAATAATCCTTGGCAAACCCTTGAAATTGAACAAAGGTAAATGAAGTGTGAAATTGCTTTCCTTCCTACAAGTCCCCTAATATTAGTCCTACACTATAAATATATTGAAGCGTGGCTGTAACACAATGTAAGTGCAAAAAATTCAATTAAATGTAGTAATCCTTATTACGTATTAACCGCACTGATGAGAGTAAGTACGGACCTAACATTATTATAGTAATAATATAAAGGTACATTTCGTCACAATAATAACTTTTCTACGAAAAACACAGAAAAGAGTCAAATATTATAAATGTATAATAACTACAATTAAACTAAATGCAAGTTTACGTAAATAATTGAGATTGAATACATGATTAAAACAGGATGCAATACGAGATAATATTACAAATCTGTTTAGAGATTCCACACTGATATGAAAATAATACCTAATTTTTTTTGTAACAACTCACTCGACTCTGTATACACGGAGGAACGACAGTAAAACGATGATGTACAGTATTTGTTGTATGGTTGTAGCTTTAAACCTTGGTATTTATACGTAAACTGCATTTCGGAGCCACTCTCTAATTGTACATTAGACTAATTAATTCACAGTATCAATCAAGTAGCAATTCAATCAATTTGCGCCGCTTCGACTTGAACCATGTATGCTTGTTATATTTATACTATTCCAACGAGCGTTGATTTTCGCTTTGTTTGACGGCAAGCATCGAACACCTACGCATACCTTTAATGCACAACAACTGGATTTGTCTTAAAATTCAACCAACTTCCTCAGTCCATTGTTGCATTGACGATACGAGCAATTAATTGCTTCCAAACTAACGTATTTTGATACTAGTAGAATTATCTCAACTTCCTTTGTTACTCTTCATTATGTCAATAGTGTTTGTAAATGCATAACATTTACTAAAGATAGCGTTCTTCAAGGATATTACTATTTGTATCCTACACCTCTACAATAATGCTTTCACATAATATATAGTGACAATTAAACATTTATAATGTACTACAATATAAGGAAAAGAGTATAACATATGCATATCGTAAATATAAAGAGTAAATAACTATTAATTGTATTTGTAGTACAGAAATTGAGAATGCATTTTGAATGTATAAGAGTAAACAGTGTGTAGTAACGACGTAGCAATAGTAGTCCTATTTAATGAGTTAATCAGTTGTAATTAGGTATAGTAATGACGTAACAACTAAAGTATGTAGTACTACATAGTGCAACGGGACACTCGAGGGATTTAACTGATGAGAGACACAATAAAGTTAAATAGATGATGGTAGGTGGTAGGAAGGAGAGAGAGAGAGAGAGAGACAGAGCTAAAAGGAGAGAAAGTTGTTCGTTCGTACTAGTACAGTAGCAGAGGAAGTAAGGAGAAAGTCTAAAACTGCTTCTTCAGTTTCGTTCTCTTATTGTTATTATGGGGTTAATGAGCGGAAACTTATCTTATGTTAGGAGAAAGTGTACGTGTACGTAAGTGAAAAGTTGGTGGGTGTTGTAGTAGTAGATAGTAGTATAGTAGTAAGTAGAGTGGATGATGATAGTCAAGTTACGGTGTGTAGTATATTAGTACAGTACTAATAATTCCTGTGTACCTATACAGTAGTCTGCTTTTCTTCCAGTAGTAGTAAGTACCTACTATATATTATACGGAGTCTCATCAAGCATGTATAGTCGTATAATATATTAATATATATATATATATATTTGTATATACATATATATATAAGAGAAGATAGAGAGAAGAGAGAGGCAATGATGCTGTCTCAGAATGAAGAGAATTATAATGACTCGTACTTACACCTCTTTGGTCAATTTATTTTTCTGATATTTAATTGGGGATTGGATGGCTTTGAGAAAGTCCTTTTGCGTTTGCAGAATGAGCTGTAGCTGGGCGATCCAGTCGTCTCGGCTCTCCTTGCTGGCCGCTTGGCACACAAACGACTGGCTGGGTTTTCTCGGGTCCGTTGAACGAAGTGTGAATTTGCATGGATCTCCGTCGTCCACGCTCTCAGTCAAACTCATCTTATTTACCTGGAAAACATTAAATCATCGTTAGCCCAAACATTTCCACCACCACCACTTTTAATAATCCTTACATATCGTCATGTGTCAGTGCATTGTTCTAGTACACTGAAAGTCAACCCAGTATTTCAACACTGTACCAATTAAACAATAGTACCTACACGTGTGTAAGTAATTTCGCAAGTCCTTGAAAACCAAAATAAAAAACTACTCTGGATACACCTCCTCCACAATCAATGTCATTTGGAATTAATTACGTCATTTCCAACACAAGATCTGTCTCCCTAATCAGTCTAACTTGTATGCAGAGGACAGAATGACCAAAGCTAATACTTTCAATAGTAATACTGACACAGGGATTAAGTTTAATTCAATCTTCTGTCTTCTTCTAGCCCACACATTCCATTTACATCCCACCACCACCACACTGACGAAAAACGAAACAAACACACGTAGGAAAAACAAATCCTATGAAGATTCTCTAGAGTCATCTGACAATTACTACCGCGATACCAACAGTGAAGTAAACATCTCGAGCGCTACTACACGTAAATTCATGCTTGCAGCAAGCGTCCTACTGCAAACAGAATCAATGTAAACAACAAACAGTTACCGTTTAATCATATTAAATTGCATCCTCCAAAAACATTGTACAATCCCTGCAACACATTCAATACAACTACCATACCTAACTCATCCAGTACACAGTCACACACACGAACAGCTTGAGGATAATAATATTATTTCAGTTTCAGTATTCAAGCCAAACAACATACATACAGCGTGCTCACTGTACATACATACACTATTTCAGTTTTAAGTGCACTTGACACAAGCAGTGCAGTATTCCATGGTACTGCTTATTGCGACCATCCCATAATAATATGAACAAATCCTGCTAGTAGTAGTATATGGATTTTTACGAGAGGGAAACCCAACTAGTACACATGGCTCTCTGGGCTAGTAATGATGGTATGCTATGAGTATTACTGGCGCCTGTCATGACAGCTAATATTTCACAAGACAAAATAAAAGAAAAGCGAGAGAGAGAGAGAGAGAGAGAAACGAAATATAACAAGGATTCCTTGCTTGGGCCAGGACAAGATTTTACTCCATTATCCTCTCGTGTGCCATACAAGTGCAATGCGAGACGGTCTGCTGATGAATGACAATAAAATAGTTTTAAGATTTCCTATTATATTACTTCATCATGTGAGAGAGCGACAACGAAGCAAGACACGGTGTAAGTACATCTGTCTTACTGCACGATTACAAACTCATTAGGTATGCATAACGAGATCTTGCTTTTATCCATGTCATTTGTCTGCTACACATTACACACAGAGAGTCTCCTTCTACCTGACCGTAAACGACTCGCCTAAATAATGTAAGGTACCCAAAAAAGCGATTTACCAATTCAATGGATCAACTTGCCAAATAAGTCGTGGTCGTGCACTAAAAGTGCCTCTCTTGACTGGACTGGACACAGACGATGGTATAGCAAGTGCAAAATATAAATGGACTGAGAACTCATCCGTCTTGGTCTGTTGTGGAAGTACCCTGGTACACATACATACATATGCGCGAAACACGTCAGAGTATATTTCCATCATATCTCATAATAAGATTCGAACGATCTAATCATATACCGAATCCATGTTGAGGATCAATTTCAGTCTCCCTCACTCTCTGGCTGCTGGCTCTCCAGCAATTTATATAGACTCGAGAATGAGAACAACATTAGAATTCCCAATATCAGATAGATTAGTAAGTAGTTATAGAAAAAATCCCCAACTATCTACACCCAAGATCTAAGAGTTGACAATGAAAATATTAGAGTGACAGAAAATAATCCTCTTTCAGTTCACGGTGTGCATACAGCGCACTGCGGTGAGTGAGTGCAGAGGATTGAAAGAGACTAGACGCTGTCGGCTCCACCACCATATTTGTCAAGAGATAATTCCAGTAAAATTGCTAAAGCATAACAAGTACGTATACGCTCTGTGCTGAACTGAAGTCGAAACATTTATCACTCTCACATCACACGATTTGCATAGATACATTTACACGAATACTCACTTCTTCCTTCTCTTGATCATCATCACAAACACAAAATTCAAATACCTATGTACAAATTTTGTATGCTTTGCTTTTGTCCTGCAGTGTAGTCAAGTCGAAACGAGCTGGTTGCGCATCGGAAACCAAATCATAACCACAGAGCTCAAAGTGCACTTGCTTTAATTTATTTCTAATGTATCCCCAAATATCAAGGTAATACTATATAATATACCACCATCAAATGCGGAAAATACTTTTCTACAGATAAAAGACAAAGATTCACTAGAATATATAAGTGATAAGGCCATGCAGCAACGTAGCTGAAATGTAGAACATCTGATAAATGAAAATTTCATGTCACATTTATTTTTTCTCTGTATCTTTCTCACTATCACACAATCCCATTATCTATGCAAAATTCTACCATTGAAATTATGAATAATTCAATTATGAATGTACATACAATGCTTCGTGTCATCGTGGAATCAAACTACCTACGTTTATGCAAATGTACTCATGATTGGGAGCAGCGACCCGACAAATACACATCTAT
This sequence comes from Plutomurus gul, assembly GCA_019776185.1. NCBI lineage: Eukaryota > Metazoa > Arthropoda > Collembola > Entomobryomorpha > Tomoceridae > Plutomurus > Plutomurus gul. The sequence continues at coordinate 16,585 of JABASC010001328.1, read as the reverse complement.
CTGGGCCACTGGAAACACGTATGGCTATATTCTCGATTCCTCTCTATTTTCCTTATTAATTTCTTCCATAGCGCCTTTGTCTTGTTAATGTACAATGTACGTTTTACCCACTACCATGCCATTTGTCTTACTTACAACTACAGCTAACTATATCAAGACTTGTAAAAAGATAATGTGACCGTGGAGTTGACTCGCAACACTGTAACAATGCACTTGACATGACGGATAATTCAAGTTTCAAATTTCTCCTCGAACAGTTTTTGAGTGGGTAGGGGGAATAATAGGTTAACGCGATTAGTCCCTTCAGAATTAGACCCATCACCCAGAACAATTACATTATTCCTTATGGAACTGCGATGCTTAATCATCACAAGACTTCATACTGTGCAAAAGACTCGTGCACGGTAATGCTTACTAATTGGTATTAAAAACGTGACGATATTGCACGATGTCTATAGAACAGACGATGACTGAACACCCCAGCCAGCTTATGGACGAGATACATAATATTATTATTACGTTATAACAAATAAACCGGAGAGAAGTCATAAAGGAAAAATGAAGGAGGAGGATGGTGATGAGGGCAGCACAGCACAGTAAATACGTGAAAGGTTGCTGAGTGAAAGGGAAAAGAGAACTTACTTGAATGTGAGCTTTGTAGATATAGACAGGATTGGAGAATTGAGTTTTCTTGCCAACAGCCTCACTTAATATGATGCTTTGCTCGAAAAAAAACACTTGGAGCTCTTTCCCTTTGAAGTTGACGGCAGAACTACCTTCGCTGCAAATTAATGGACCAAACAGCAGAAGTTTTCCCTGGGAAGTAATCTTACCCTGTAACAACAAAATGTTAATTGTGTACATCAAATCATGTAGGTTCTTTTAATACAAATGATCATTTATACATCAAAAGATTATACATAATATTTATGGCAATGGACTAGATTTTCAAAAAACGCATGGTTTTTGAAGTGCCAAACTTGGCTACAACTAGGTATCGCAGCTTTTCGTATTTGAATGTTCGTGTGATACAATAAAATTGAAGATTTTGACTGCCGCATAATTTACTGTAGGATGACCTAGCGGATGTGAGCGACTGCATTGAAAATTTCGAACAACTTGTCATTGCAGTCAAATCTTTTGGCCAAACGTATGCCTACAAGAACTAATAATCATCCTTCAAAATACAAAATAGTCATTACTATATAATATAACACTACAAAATAGTTCAACTCATTCATTCCCTTCTTTTTAATGTCTTCCAATTAAATAAACATCAATCCACAATAAACAAAGCTTCACTTGGGCCGCTATCTTTCTCTGCAACAACAAAACGTGAGGAAACTTTACTTTTACTCTTAAATAAAATCTTTAATGCTTACACATTATCCCACTGCTGCATGCATACGCGAACAGTCCGTTAGCTACTGTGAAAACTCGAGCATTACATTGTCTACCATCAACCATTACATCATCCTCCCTTTCTTTCTCTCTCGTCTTCAAGAATCTCATTCTTTCTTCCAAATAATCATTCATCCGATCATTCTCTTTGAACACATTACGTCATCGAAAGACAACCTTTCATGAACTTCATGGCAGAAGAGAAGAGCCTCTCTCTTCTGTGCTCTTACACGCGCCGATAATTCATCGTCTTCTATTATTTTCTGCTTCAAACCTGACAGTTGGTTTTCAACGATCTTACCAAATATATTTATAAGGGGTAGCCGATGTATAAAAGCCTAAATTCAACTAATTGACATTCCCCACTAAATATCGCTAGACCAAAATAAGCTTGCTCTCTGCCATGTATGCAGTCTTCATGTAAAATAAATTGCATTAGCAGAAGCTCCCCTCAAAAACATATTAGCGAATCAATCAACTGCCATTATAGACTATTTAAAGCACTTTTCCGTGCCTTCAATTTTATGATGTAACAGTTTACTAGCGAATCAACAATAATATGTCCTGACTCAGTATGCTTCATGTTAAGTGTGTCACGTAGCAGTATTTCAGTCACAGTGTATGCTCGCTATGCACCAAATATTTGCAATGTGTTTAGTCTCTTTCTCGCTATCTATCTTCTCTTAGCAAGAAATATAACATATGATTTATGGGAGACACGTATATTTCGAGCAAAGACAGAGTGAGTGAGGGAGAGAGAAAGAGCCAAAGCTGAACCTGTTCGACTTAAAAAAAAACGAGTAGAAATTATAAGATTCCTAATTTGGCACATCAAAAACCATCAGACAAAACTAATGCGCAAAAGTCAAAAGCACTCTGCAGGTTAATAATGCGGCTGCGGACGGCTACTCCACCTTAGTAGTTACGGAAAGAGTTGTTTGACTCACTACTTCTACTTCAGACTGAAAACTTTTACATGATTTCTAAATTAAGTAATTTAGTTCTCAGAAAAAAATGCAAGCATTGTTGCAAAAAAAACGTTAACATTGTCAACAATATGTAAATTGTATACGGAGGAGCATTTAACAACTGGGGAAAATTGGAAAGGACATATACTCCTGCTTAATTGCTTGCTAAATATACAGCGCGATAAGATAGAAATGATGTGTGATAGTGATAATAATACCGTGTACTGGTTGAGAAAAGAACTTACATCGAAACCTTGAAGTCTGCCCACATTCATCATATCGTTGGCATCTTTGGGCACCACATGCATCACATGTGTTGCTTGCTTCAGCATGTCAATATCCGTTTGAATTCCTATTCGCTCTGTATACTTTAGAATGTCTTTTAAGAGGAGCTGATACTAAAAATCAAAAAAAGATTAGAAAAATGAAACTACATACAAAGTACTTTCATACTTGCACATAACTTTTGTGTCAAAATACCTTCATGATCCTCTGCACTGGCTTGATGAGCAAATCACACAGGGTTAACTTATGCCCCAGTTTCTGGCGTATTTCCTTGAAAAAAATTTTTGACATCACACAATTTAAACGCATTAACACACTAAAGCTTCTTACTGATAAATCACACTCCACCCTAATTTACGACACAGGAGATTACACATTACAATCTGGAGAGAGATTACAAGGCTTTCGGCCAAATTGCATACTTTAACGTAATAATATTTATAAGATTGGTTTAGGTCCATGTACTACATCTATCAAACGGATTCTCCGGCAATTTACGAGTCTTCAAAAGCTTGTATGGGTATTAATAAGAAGTACTCAAACAGCTATTATTAAAAAGTGTGACGGACATTTAATAAATGAGGACACAATTAAGTGTGTCCTTGTAAACAAAGAACACGTCGTAAAGAAAATAATGGATCATTTTTCAGTTTAAAGTCAATCAACACAAAACTCAAAATTATAACTTTTCAAAGTAAACGTCAACAAGGAAAATGAACAAGGAACAAGTAGAACGAATCTTGAAAACTCACTTCAAAGTAGGAGTCGATGTATTCTGATACGATGAATTCCGACATCGGTTTATTTTGGCAGTACACCACGTACATGTACAGCTTGCGCTCGTACTTCTTAAATAGTGGGCCTAAGTCTTCCGGTGAATGGATACATTTGTCGAGAGCTTTGCTAAAGATGCTGAAAATCAAAACATCGGATATTACAACATATGCTGACTAACAAGAATTCGCTCTAGATAAATACATGGTAACTCATCAGTAGCTGAGATCTGAACAAATGCAACGCTAGCACAAAAATACATACGACACTTGTCGTCTTCAAAAAGAAGGAAAACAAACTTGCAAAACCATCATATAATTTGTTTGTACCAACCAAACAGAAAACTTGGATCATTCTAAAGGGGGAGGGAATAAATCCTTAATAATTGAATGTTCAAACTTGGCTTGTATAAAATCGTTGGAATGCAATTCTAATCAAATAAAGTCAACTTTTTGTTCAAAAAAACAATGTCTCTCAATTGTACTTTAAGAGAACATATACAGTGAATGGAGCAAAGCATTTATCTGTGATTGTTGTTCAGACATAGTGAAAGTCATTCATCTATACCACATGGTACTTACTCAGATCCATTTGAAATACATTTTGAACTATCCCACTTAAATGTGCGTACAAATTGTTATTTGTTCACAAAGGACATGAGAAACGATCCCGAATGTCAAAGAGAATCAACATTATGAATAACAGATTACTACTAATGCACAGCATCCGACAGTGGAGCAGTAGGGAGTAGGGGAGAGAGAAAAAAAACGATCTTAATTTATTACTTACTCTCTATGCCATTCGTAGATAGCTTCGATGTTTCCAAAGATGATTTTGTCTCGTCCCCCGCGCAAGTCGTCGGGCATAGGGATTTCTGAATTAAGATCGCGCATAATGGCCATATAGCCATCAATAACTTCTTTTAAATCTCGTACGTAATCACGTTCCGTATCTACTAACTCTCTTATCACATATTCCCTCTTTCGCAGAGCCGCTATCGATTCATCTTCAGGTTCTGCACTTCCTCCAGCTCCACCACCAGCACTACTACTTTCTCCAGTTAGTAAAATTCCGTTGCCTGTCTTATTAGCTTCCTCATCCTTGTTCGATGTCATTCCAAATAAACTACTACTCGCAGCTCCTCCACTACTACTCGTTGTGTCGCATAACCGAGAATCTAACGTCAGTTCACTTAGTCGATCCACGTTTTCGTGTTGCTCCTGAAACAATTCATTCATATCCAATTAGTTTTTCATGAATCTTAACCAAACGTCTTGTTGAAAAAATACACTGCCCCGTTTTGACCACAAGACGACGACAAAATACTAGAGCTTTGCATTAATAAATAGTGACAAAAAAAATTTATAAATGCTTCAATTGTCAGCCAACTAGCGAAATGGTTCCTTGTGGATATTCGAATTACGAGAAAAATTATTGTGCATTATTGAGTGAACGGCCGAAACAACTCATGAAACAATATAATACACTCGACACTCATGCTGCTTAAGTAATAATACAGTCATCAATCACAACTGCTGGAGCCTCTCAGATGTCGGAAGCACTAGCTGCTGTTACGAAATCAAATATAGTTGTCATGCAAAAATAATATGGGTAAGTGCCGAGCTAGACAATCAATTAAATATACTTCACTCAGGATTCACGATACAAGCGCCAATTGTAACAAGATTACGTAAGTACGTAGTAGAAACAGTTATTTGTGTAAACCATATATAAAAAATCTACGAGTGAAGAATTATACACAGGACAGAACAGAAATCCTACTAAAGAGAAAGCCTTTAAAGATATTGAGAATACTGAATTATGTAGTACATTTGTTGCAAAAGTAATAATAAAAATAACAGAATGAAAAGGTATAAAGTGCATTTTAGCCACAAAGTGTCAAAATTCAGGAAGAATTTGAAAATGACCATCACCAACCATTCTTTCCCGGACGATTTGCTCTAATTCAGTTGCCAGTTCTGCTGTCGTTGATCCTTCATTGCTTTTTAAAGGCATACTAGCAGACTATGAATATCCCATCAGAATTTCATCAATAATGCAATTACACCACTTTTTCATGTTACATATGACCCAATCACCTCAACACTACATAAATCTTAATAATTTGTTACAATTCTCTAATCACCACTTTATTTAATTTAGTTCGAAAGATTATAAAGACATAGTTTATATGTAGCTTATTTATAAATACAGAGAAAACGGAGATAACATTTTATTTGTATTTAGTTGTATTTGTATAAGTGAATGTATAAAGATGCTACTTACTCGTTTGGCTTGGGATTCATCACCCATGGCACTGGCTGTGGCTGCCAACAATTGTTCTGAAATAGGTGGCATAGGAGGAGGAACTTCCACTTCATCGTCTACATCTTCGGACCCATTGTGATCCACCAGGCCCAAGTCTCCACTACAACTGCGAGACGGTCTCTTCTCTTCCTCTTCTTCGGATTGATTAGAGGGCCGATTTCCCATATCACTACTACCAACTGCAGTTGGAGAAGTCGGCGGCAGCTGCAACAAATTGAAAATACGTATTTATGATTTCCCCAATCGAATAAAATGCAAAATCAATAGAAACCTAACGTTGACTCCAACCATTCTTCCAATTGCAAAAGTAAACTGTTGTGAAACCACTATCGCTATTACCTCTCTTAATTCCACTGTTACGTTCATAATACACATTTCTTTGAAATGTTAAATCACAATTAGTGTGTTAATACAAAATGCGTTTTTGCATTTAGGTTGGAAAGGCCAAAACCAATGAACCCACAACGTGCATGACCACAGCGAATTTTGTTTATAAAATCGCTTTAACTTTAAGTCAATCGAAAACTCTGAACTCATTGAAAACTGTACGATATTATTGGCTTAATACAAGTTTACGTAATAATACCGATTCTGTTCAGTGAGCTTAATCCAAGAGCCAATACATAAGAATATATATGCACACAAACACTACATTTTAAACCAAGCATGCATCTGTTATCCTATGTCTATAATATAATGTCTACTAGGGAGACGAAAGATAACAGTGGAAACACAATCCGACGAAAGGGAACGAAAGTAGGTAGTGATGGCACAAGGACGTGGAAGAAAAACGGGAACGGAAGATAACAGCACTGACAGCTAAAAGTATACGTGACAAGATAAGCGTAAGAGACTGTATTTAATACTTGGAAATACAACTACATATAATAATAATAATCGCTAGCTGCCACTTTTTATAATTATTATTGCGAAAAAGAAATACTATAGCAGACAGTCGTCTGCTATCCTCACGTCTATCAATGCCACTAACCACCAACTAGGCGTAAAACCCATCGAATTAGAATCATTCCCAACGAATACGTAATTACTGACTGGATTACAGCGAAAAATGGGTGTGAAACCCACTCCACTTTAAACAAATCATCCATTACTACTTCCAATACAATTCATACGATATTTTAAACACTGCATCAACAATTCTGGCAATTCAAACACAGATATTTTAATTTGCCATTTTTAGTGCACCTTTGCCGTGATGACGCTGGCGAGAGCCGTGTACAAATGTCTGTGGACATCTTCAGCGATAGATTTGCAATCGCCGGGCGGTGTTTTGGACTTTTTGATAATTTTAATGCAGACACGCGGTGGATTGAGCATAGATTTCGAGCGTTCCTTTTTTGGGGAGTGATCAATCAATGATGTAGCATTCCTTCCACCGTTACCATCACTGCTGGCCCATGACCCAGATTTGCTGTCCCCAGCCAAAGAATCCACACTTTTCTCATCATCGCGAATATTTCGTCTCTTTTTATGTGCATTCGAGCGCAGAATGGGTTTATGACGCGACTCCACTACTTCATCATTATTCTCCTGTTTACTCCGCTCTCGCTCCGCGGACTTTGACAAACTCCGAAATGGCCCCAATAACTTCTTCATCCTTAGTTCACTGAATTAGCTCAAAGCTCTACTGTCCTCTATTTTCTCTCCTCCGCTCTCTATCTCGGACTCTGCACACGGCGACAAGAAAATTTTACTTTTTCTCATCTATCCACTATCACTCCCTCCTTGTGTCTTGATTCTATGTCACTATATTACGTATTCTTGTCCACGGAAAGCTTTAAGACACATTGAGCTCTCTAAGCCACGTTTCAACAGCACAGTGCATAAATGAAAGCAGCTTGAGTCAGCCCACCAAACACCGTAGTAGACTAAAGACGATCGAGAAAGAATCACTATACAGTCACTGTCACCCGCAGTATCTAAAAACTCAACGTCAACTTATTTTGAATTGCTATACTAAAGTATACATTCATAACTCACTAATAATAGAGAGAAAAATGATTATATGTAAACTGTATAAATGTAAAATTGCCCCGTCTCTCTTTCACCAGTTACCCAATATACGTTATTCCACTATTCCACTGCGAAAATAGTACAAACACTACACACTTCATTGTCAGAGGAAATACAAATTCAATGTGAGCTATCGTCGTCAATCGTCGACGAATCTGAATTTCAATAGCTCGATGAAGAGATGCGCTATACCATCGAGACACGCTGCACAAAAAAAACACCACACGTTAAATGCTCGTCAGCACGTATCACACGGATGTGTTGATTGCACTGTGAAACAGTCGATGCAGTACATTCTAAAGGTTGAGAGTAATTTCCACAACAATTCATTTGACTTATTTACTAAATGAATGCAGGAGGGGGACAAAGTCATTTCAACTCCAACACACACTTGAAATTAATACACAGGGGAGACTGACTGAGTTATGTACAAGTAAAAATTCATGGACTTTGCCAACTATAAGTAACGCGAGCTGATAACACATGCAAATATATTATACTATTTGGATCCGACCATCTCACGGACAATGAGTGAGCAACAGTGTTGCAATGAGTATGTGCTGTAATGCCAGTCCATTTCGCTCCGTCCGTGTTGCCTACAGAACAATGACAAAGCAGATAACGATACCACCACTTCCATAAGGAAAACAAATTAAGGACAGAGTGTGCAGGAATACATGATGACGACGATGCTCCATATGACATCAGACAAGCAACTGTGATCACGGAGCAAAACGTCAAAACACGTTGGACATAGCAACTCCCATACTTGTAGTACACAGTACACACTATGTATTCCGTACTACAACATTATTCGCAAAAATATCTATTTGCCAGAAGAAGGTAAGGAAAAGTAATACACGCTCCTCACACACGTAACAACGTTTGCAGTAGGTACATTAACAAATGTTCTAAAATAGAGCTCCTAGCCGAATCGGGGCAATAACATTCCGCCCCCAAGGGACAATGTTATTTCAGTAATGACAACTTTCTCATCTCGATTACTTAAAATTCAAATTTCCACTGAAATAAATATTCGTAAAATATTCTACCTTTCGATACGAATAATTTAATAAGTATACTAAATACTAACTAAAATAATCGCATAAACAGAGAAATATTTAAGAAAAAAGTTCGGAATGAATGCTGTTGGAATGGAATGGACAGCTGTCCACAATTGTGTGGTAACCACTCTCGTTAGGAGCTCTACGACTGTTTTTAAACCAGCGAATGCGAAAGTGAAGACTACGCGTACGCGATTGAAGGCACGTCAAGAGTACAAATAAACTATGTTCAGTGTATGCCGTCGCCTGCACCTTATTCTATGTTACATTATAACATCTTCTATGTTGAATTACACATCACAGATACTCATTCTTAATAATAAAATCTAAAGAAGGAAAAGGAGACACACACAAACTCCAAGAAACACCATGCCATGGGCTTCATTTAGAACATTCATATAGTTTACACTCACATCACCACCCACATTCGTTCTCCTGTACAGCACCCTCAGCATGAAAAACTACTTTTTGGTAACCCACGTTAGAGCACATGGTGAGCTGGAATACTCCTCCTACAACATTACTGCACTAATTACAAATTTCCAGTCTTAGATTTCAATAAAGTGTATGTCTTACACAATAATGCATTGCATGATGGAGATTTGGAACGATGTTCGATATTCGTTACTCAACCCACTCAGTCGAATGCTGTTCGCTAATACTGTGCTACCCCGCAAATAAAGACGACGATGAAATTCAAACAAATGAGAGGATAGAGTGAGTAACAGTGTAATATTAGTATTAACGCAGTTGTATTCTCGCAAAATCTAGTTTCTTACATAAAACGTAGGTTATGCAATACTTGCAACAAAGAACAAATTTAATAATGATTTATTTATAGTTGCATTGGGAATGTTGTGGCTGATCGATCTCCTATACAACTACAAAGTATTAATTAATATACACCTACGTTGCAAAACGCATAATTTTACACAGGAAACATCAATAGATGGATAGATCATCAATAGAAACATAATCTGGTATGACTGAATGAGAGAGCGACTAGTACATACATATAGTCGAATGATAATGGGGCATCTTTAGAGTTTGAAAATGGGAAACATTTCGTTTCGACGGCTGCTTGTGTTTGTATTACAACAACACACACAAAAGTGGGCCCAATAGAGTTCGGATCGGACTGATCCAGTACAGTGTTGTGTATTCAAATGACTACACATTACAACAAACAAAAAACTACAAAGATATTAAACCTACTGAGTTGACTGGATGGTTAAAAATTATTTTCCAACTTCAAATGTGTTTGAAATCGTACTCAGAAAGTACAATATCGACCCAACCCTACTTCTACCATGGTACGGTTGGCCATTAATACAAGACTAACCTTTCAGGTTTGCTTCTGTGCATCTGCTGTCTCTCTCAGTTGATCATTATACACTTTAAGTCAAGTTACCGTTCTTTATTACAAATTAAATAGGTAGTGCAAACTTCCAAATATATACATACATACTTGTACAGTTTTGTTGACTCAACCAATGCGGGTATATTACTACATGAGGGAAAACTGTGGAAAGTTACTTCTTTACTTCATCAAAGGCAGCAGGGAAAATTAATGAAGAGCGATTCAATGTTAGAGATTAATCGAAATTAAAGATCTACTGCGTGTAATATAACATTGTGTAGGCACTAAGTCAGTCTTTCAGAATCTCCTATATACATACGTAAATATATAGTGCACCATGTACCGTGGAAAAACTTTTCATTAATTTGTCGTGCTTACTTTTCTTGTGATGTAAGTTGTCAGTGCGTAGGACAATTCCAAGAAGAAGTGGAACGACGACAATTTCCCTCCTCTACGTGCCTCACCAAATGGCATTGCACAAAACTACCCAGTCAGTAAACTACACGGATATCTTTCTGTTGATTCAATGAAGTATTGACCCGCATCAACTACATCATTACATTACAGTTTATTGCTTAATTTAGAATTCAAAGAACACGGCATTGACACTGATGGGTAATTTGAGTCACTTTTCCACAGAATCACTACCTACATTTCCGTATCCAGCTTTCTATAAGGTTTCGCCACACGTGATTTACTAAGACTTCTATCTTTAAATAACTGCTGTCACACATTCGTTATTATTATTAGATTTGCACAGCGCATCCTCACATTTTTTCAGACCGAACACAAGATGAAAGAAAGCGTGGGCTCCTTTTTCAGCTTTTTTGCCGGAAGCAATTATATGATTTCCTAAGCACAATGATGATGAGATCGCCAGTTAAAGTAAACACTTTCAAAATTCCTCTACCATGAATTAATACGTGAGAGTAACTAGAGCAGTCACGGATGACGCACTTGTCCTCCGATGTATTTAATTACCTTGCCTTTCAGGCAAAGAAACACGATAACTCAATTTTCTATGCGTATAGAAATTTTTGTATACATTGTATTGTATTGCTGCAATTTTGCATGAACTTTGACAACTCGTTCAACATTTGTAATCACCATTGTCTGTGTAAAAAATATGTAATTGTCTGAAAATACCCTGGCCAACTTTTATGGGTATCGAAAGGTGTATAACAAACAATTATCACAAAAGTGTGCAAATAATTTCACAATAAGTTATTTACACTTTCTTACTGTGTAATACACAGTAATATTATAGTCTGGTATGATGTAATCTATACACAGTGTGTATAGAAATGTTCCCTGTATTTACTAATTGTAAGTATATGCAAAGTTATTAGGTAGTACAGATAATCGTCTTGCATCTGTGCTCTTTTCTGCGTCTTCAAAAGAACTGATCTCATTTACAAACACCTCCAGGAAATCTCACTGTACATATTATCCAAATACAAATATGCGCCTTATTGCAATTCTGCTAAACAAGCCACCACCACAACCTAAGAGCTCGTAGAGAGTAGAGACAAGTCAAAGATGGAACGGCCAAATATGGATGCAAAAGGGACAGACTCTCTTATTGTTAGTGTGCATGTGGATTAAACCATACACGCTCTTAGTTAGAGACGCGATACCTTCAAACCATAGTACACCATCAGCAATCGCTTTATACACCAACTAGTACAACGTCATGCTGAAATTGCGGACACACATAGTTACATATCATAATACATGTAGGAGAGAACGGCTAATTAAACTAACAAGAAAAGGAGGATAATATGCAGAGTGCCTCCACCTCAATTCTCAGTCAGTTTCCAACTGCTGCTTTTGCCTACTTGTAAACCCCACAGCGTCTCCAATGCTAATACCTTCCAATATTAAAAATTAGCATAATATCACATTGAATTGAAATGAAATATGAAGTACAGTTTAATATTTGCTTTCCATTTCTTTTTTATGCAGTACTAACTATGAGATCAAATAGACGCTAATAATTTTCAACTAGACCTTCTACTGTATATACAGTACATATTATGATTCAACAGCATTCATTTTTCACACCATATTCACCTTGTACTACACAAAAAAGCACATAACGCACATGAATCAAATTTAATTTCATCACCCATCAATATACGACACAGTGAATTTGTTGTGAATGTCTAACATGTTCATTATAATTCCACAATTCCACACCCTTTCTGTACTCATAATTAATAGTGTCTGAAACATTTACACAAGCTAAAAATTTCATGCAAGTTTTATCTAGAACTATCTTGAACAAGTTACGCCGAACAGAATCCATGTATTAATATTTAATACGGATAAATAAAACAAACTACATATTTAGTAGTATATTCTTCATACTATGCGGGCACAATGTACAGTGTGGAGCCATTATTTTAGCTCCGAGAGGATCAAAATTGTAGATAGTGAACGAGTGGATAGTCAATTAAGTACTTGACTTGATGGTAATAATGAATCAAACATTTACCGCGACCATACGCTTAATCTCTTCTAACAGAAAATCTGCAGGTAGTAGTAGTAAATAACTACATTGTTATCAAGTATAACCTTATATAATATTAACTCTAAAACATTATTTGTTACACAATGTTCTGGTTTTTGTTCGTGGATTAGTACCTTGTACTGATGAACTGATTAGGGATGATTAAATTGTTAAGCCAAACTTGACAAGTCACTCGGTACGCTTTCGATATGATTAGAGCCTCTAAAAATGCATAAATTGCGATAACATGTTCCAAAGTTTCACAGCTCAAACGTAACAATCAACTAATGTAATAAAAAAGTGGGAAGAAACAGGGTCAAGGTACATACAGAATATGGAATCGATAAAAGCAATGAAACCCATGTACTACGATGTTACGAATGCTTTTGGTATGCACACTGAAACTGCGCTATGAGCAGTGTACAGAATTCACGCTCCAAACTATTTTGCTAACAAGAAGAAAGGATGGAGCCCACATTGAGAATAATTAATGACATCAGAAACTATGGTTAAACGTACCTTCAATTTTTTATCGGAGCTCGTCTTTTTCAAAATGGGTAGAGAAGGTTTGCCCGAACTGTCGCTCGAACTGCTCGTACTCAATTTCCCTTGACTTAGTTTTCTTAAAGGCGGTGGTAGCCATTTCCTGCAGTACAGTAAAAAAAAATATGTAAACGGAGAAAGTCTTTTTACGAAAATCTAAATCTGGCGAACATATGGATTCATGAACTTTTTCTAAAATTTCAACGTTGGTGTTCCAAAATGGTATCTCGTGAAAAGGAGGACTGATTGACTAAGGGAATGAAATTGTTTTTGCTCTTCGCAAAATCCAATCTTGTGTCCTCATTTTGCACGAACTACGAAGACAAGTTTTATTATGAACTTTAGCTTTTGGCAAGAGACACACAAGTGATTTAATTTTTTCCATGTACTTCTTGCAAATCGCAAAACTAATGTTTACAAATAAACATAGTAGAATATTAGGAATATATGTTGTTGTAGCCCCGAAACGCTTAAATACGCGATACATTTGAACGTCGGCTTTACGCGTCGCTTGGATCACAATGTCAAATGGAATCATGATATATTACTTCCCAAAGAAGACATGATGGATTTTAAAATATGTATGTAACTGTACTAAAGAGCTACATTCATCCCAGTTTGTCAGTTGTATATGGCACTCCAAAGCAATGAGGATCGATTTAAAATATTCCTCGACTACGGTGCACGTTGTCAAAAATGTGAGTAACGTTGTAAAAAATGTATCTCGGTAAGTGTATGAATATTACAAAGTGGTTCAGGATTAAAAGTCTCACCCGCTAAACACCCGGCGCTTAGATACGGGTGAGCTACTTGTAACAGCTCCGGAGTTGTTGCCTTCACTGCTTCCGCTATCTGTAACCACAAATCAAAAGCATCGTTATTATTGTCTCGTTTATTGCGAAACAAGTGGAACACATGCGTATTTATTCCATAAAAAGAGAAAAAAGATTGTTTTTATAAAATAAAGTGGATGTAGAACAGCCGAATCTTTTGTATACCATCTTCGCTCCCCTTAAGAACCGCGCTATGACTTTTTGATCGTCGAAATACACGATTAAGGTCCTTAAATGTAGACGAAGGAAACATTGCAACCAATGGACTAGCTACTGTTGAGAATTTCATGGCAGTACAATTGTGAGTTCGAACAAATAGTTTGATACGGACACAAAAACTCTCAAATCCCGTTCAAAAATCAATACTTGGGTTCCAAAAATTCTATGAAACAAGTTGTTCACCATTAACGAAAGATTTACAGATCAATCGATTAACACCGAATGACGACATTTTTGTAGTAAAACTAGAATTGCACAATATCACAAAACAAAACACTTTTTTACAAGAAAACATTCGTCTCCTGTGCGTACGTATTATTATAACATCTACAAGATGTCAAAAGAAAGGCGATGAAGCAACTCGTACATCAAATTACAAATGCAATGAATACTTCACGTATGTAATATGTAACCCAGTTCACTTTTAAATTGAGGATACTCATCCGATCGTTAGCACAACGAAAAATTCAGGCTTCCAAACTATATACGTCCTTACACTTATGGAAAGAAAATGCACACAAATAGCGCAATCACTCTAGAGCAATGCAAATATGCAAAATTTGTAGTAGTGTCCCACAAGGGCCGACTCAAAACAAAACATTTGTCTTCTGGAACTGTGTCCACACACACTCTCACACCTTACAGATAAACCTAAAAGACAGGTGTCATGAACTAAAATTCTGCCACTGACTCCGACTCCGCAGTCCACCAACTAACTAGTAGTACATACAACTCAACACTACACTACTTTTGCTACAAGACTAGTTAGTACACAAGTTGGCGTGCAAACACTTGACAGCCTCACAAAATCCGTTAATGCAACAACTTATACCGCAGCCGTAGAACTCCAGAGAGTACTCATACAATATAAATATTTAGCCTTCACTCACTTATCTACAGCTTTTAGTATTATTTTTGAGATAAACAGATTATTCACCCTCTCAGCAACAGTGTACTTCCAGCAGTCAGCAGAAAACATCGTAAATAATATTATTTTAATAGTGAAAAAAATTCCGCGATGACTCAAACTGTCTTTCTACTTAATCCCGACCGAATACAAACAGAAAGTACATTCTTCCACTACGTAGTATTTTCAAAACGAGCAACTGATAAACTGACAATGAATCAAAACGTATGGTGTGCACAAAACCATACACCATTTGTGAAGACAAGAAGACCATCAAAAACACCAACTCAATTAAAGCACAGAGAGACAACGAGTCGGCTGCCAAATTCAGAGCTACTCCAACTAACTAACTAACTAACTAACTACTACCACCAGAACTAATGACGAACAGCAAACTATGTTCACTACTTACGTACCTTTTCAGTAGTTCCAGAGAGCAGCTACTGCACTCACATAAACAATGGCGCACACATTACGCGATCAAGTCAATTTGTACTTTGTTCGAACCAGCAAAGCTAAAATGTTAATTTTCTGAACTAACGTACATATTACATATATACCGACTGTACATTAAGATAAAGACTACGAACAGAGAAAATTTAAAAATTGTAATCACATACTAGGCATGTACAACAACTGTCTGTATTGTAGCATTAAGAACCACCAACTTTATAACTATCAACGAATGTATACACTTACTGTTACAAAGAATGCATTGCTTGCTACTACCAACTCTTTTAACAAAGGATACAGAATTCTGCGGATGGCAGTAGTCGACAGTATTTCTGTCGGAGTATGCTGACGGCGAGAAGACTGTAAACAAGCAGAAGGCGGATCAATAGAATGTAAAAACGGAGACACTCTCACTAGGAACTCGGCCAAATTGTAAAAAGGGATGCGACATTCAATCACTGAATTTACTAAATCTACATTCGGGTCCTTCCTTCCACTGGAGAAATACTGGCCAACCGAACACTCTTTCATAATATTCTTGCCAACCAGTTACATTTTACATAAGGAAAGAATTTGTATACACATTCACCACAACTTGAACGTGCAAATACGCAGGAAGTGGAGCAAGAGTCAACTATTGATCTACTCTCGCCTTTGTGTCGCTGACTGGCTGTACTCTTGCACTTCTACGTATAATATTCAAAATTTTCCACGTAAACTGGAACTGGACTACCAGTACTTATTATGTATTAATGTACTGCATACATTGAACTTTGGAACGCTAATGATTTAATTTCAGTCAAATTTTCTTAAGGGTTCTCGTTTCCACACTGCGGACAATTGCACACTGTCGTCACTTCTACTAATAGAGAAAATTGGGTTATGATGTAGCTTTGCGAAAAAA